>UELU01121477.1:0-12811 GCA_900490025.1 Megastigmus dorsalis | reverse complement strand
AATTGTGAACTTTCACTCCACAATAGTAATGCATCATTCTTGTATAAAGTTCAAATCACTCTTCATACATTCCAAATTTCTTACCGTCAATACTAACCCACTAAAAAGATAATTTTAACTCTATAAAATAGTAAAAATTTCATTATTTTTACTAAATTAGAGTGTACTTTATATGTTGTCGTAGCTGAAAACATAATATCTAGTTCCGAATGTAAGACAAATATAAAGTTTTGGAATGAAAATAAAATTATTTATTTAATCATTCGAATTTCCATATCTTTGTATAAGATTGTAAGACAGCGCGAATTTTCTTGATGCTAAAACTTTTACTTGAAATAAAATTACACTTGTCAGTAATTTATATTCCGCAATACGTAGGATTGTCTTGCTCAAATACAAACAGTAACAGAACGGATGTAGTCAATTCTATATATATGTCTCACCTTTCCGGGCTCTAACGCGCTCAATGTCCAATTCCTTTGCAATACACGTGCTAAATTTTCCATGTATACACCAATATTAACGGTAATTCAATCAAATAGTCTTCTTTTGCTTTCTTTGAAATTTTATAAAGTGGTTTTTGTCGTCTTTTTATAACATCCTAGAATATTTTAATATTGTTTCATTTTTCTTTTTTAAGTTAATTGTAATTATAACATATGTATAATATAAATATAGCAAAAGTCTGGTTCGAGTTCGCAGAGTAAGCTTTGCATAAGTCCTTTTGAATTATCACTTAATTACAAATTATTTTTTTACATATAGTACAAAGTAGCTTTTTTATTTAATAAAGCGTCTGGAAACATTGTATGAACTAACAACATTACAATGTTACTCAGTTAATAGCAGAAATTTTCCATTACTAAGAATAACTTTTGTTTCCTACAAATTAGAGTGACAACAGTAATTTTTCTTACAAGCTCTATTAATAGCCAATTATTTCACACAGTTTAAAGTAACTGTTAATAAAAATTCGAATGATGCGCTATCTAATTTATCTAATTTCAACTCTTAAACTAGAAACTTTATAATTCTTCCCTTATTCTTAGATTGATCGATACTTTGACTCTAAAGATTTTTGTCTGTGTATAATAAGACTAGATTTTAATTATATACGATGATAGCCATCCCGCCATATTAACAACTAATTATGTATTTATCTTTAAACTGGAACGAATTTATTAGAAACTTTTGATACGCATTACATCGCATTCGGCAAGCCTCAAAGAATCTGCATGCATAAACTTTCTCTCTTGCAGCGCACTCCCCCCCAGCACCTGGAAAAACACCAACTGCTCAAGAACCGCAGCGATTTTCAAGGACTCCGCCAACCCACCGCATTAGTCGCGACTAATCCCTCGCCAACGGAATCCGTGTGCGCAAAATTTCCACCAATTCGCTCGGCGTGCACACCCAATCCCCCACACATACACACGTACATACACAAAGGTATACACACCTGTGCACAGTCTTTCCAGACAATCCCAAAACGAGGCTCTCGCTCTTCTCGAACAACTTGCGAGGAGCCCGAAAATTACGTAAGGCACACATACACACAGTGAGGATCCTCGAGAGCCTGGCTTCCACGAAATTCTCGCGGATTCCTCTTCTCTCTCAAAGTCTCGCGGCCCATTAAAAGCCCCCTGGGTGGCTCTTTAGTCTATATACTCTCCCTCTCTCTCTCTCCCTCTCTCTCTTTCTCTCTCTCTCACTCACTGTCTCTGTCTTTGGGAGCCCAGGATAATCTCGGGCTTTCGACTCTTCTTCAACGCACACACGCGCGCACATATACGTGCGGGCGCCGCAAAAAAGGATTGAACGGAGGGGTGGCCAGGATTCTCGAGCCATATATACATATATACTGTATAGTGCACAGGGACTGGTTATAGTGTACGGTGTACAATGCTGTGGGATACGCTCAGGTTACTGCAGCTGTGCGTTAATATGGTCACTCGTTCCAAGTGTATATATATATATATATGTATTGTGCAGGTATTATTTTTGTCGGAGAGCGGAATTATCGAGGCTCTTTATGGCATGTATAATTTTTATGAACAACGAAAGTTAGTAAATTGCAAGATCACTTTGATATATGCAGAGTTAACTTTACGTAACAGTTGTATTTATGCTTGAAAGTGTACAGCAAAGATTGACTCCTGGTTTGGGGTGAAAATGAACGCAGGGTCTTGACACTATGCAAGTTTGCAATTGGTAAAATCAATGTTATTTAACGCGATTGTGAGGATAACGATATTTCTAGAAATTCCCTAGCCGAGGTGGCAGGAGGAAAAATCTTTTTCAGTCGCGTGTTACTAATTTAAAAGTTATATACACCCAAGAATCCCGAGACTCCGACTGTTCGATAGTGCGCAAAGTGCATGAACTACCACCGACAGCTAGAAAATATATATTCTTCGTTTTGCATCGAGCCTCTATAACAAATATGAACCAATACCGCTATTCCGATATCGCAGCAAATGCTCACCACTTACCTCGTAGCCGCGCGGTCCGCAAAATCAAAGCAACGTGCGCAGATAATGGGCATAAAATTAAAAGTGTATATACCACAAAGCCGAGCTCGCGCACATTTCAAGATAATAGTTGCCGAAAATTGCCCAGCCCCGCGGAGCAACATATTATCCGCCATGCGCGTATATATATACACGTATATATATATATATATAGACGGAAAGACTACGTCTCGCCTGCACGCGGTGTATATATACACAGCTCGTCCGAGTTAACGGCGACTAATAATAATCGACGGAAACTCGAGAAGGATAAACTTGAGAAAGAGAAGAGGAGCAGGAGGAGTAGGTGGGCAGGAAGAGGCGAGGGTGTTGCAATAAATAATAATCGCTCTGCCTCGGCGGCAGCAGAAGCAGCAGCAGCCGCTGAGAAGCGAAGCTCTCGGCCGAGCGCACAGCAGCAGCAACAGCAGCGAACGGCAGCTGTCGCGAAAATCTCCCGGGAAGGTCTGTATAGTATATAGCACGGCTATATACATGCACTAACTCGGGGAACGAGCCAAGCGAGCGAGAACGTGAACGAGAGAGAGAGAGAGAGAGAGAGAGAGAGAGAGAGAGAGAGAGAGGGGAAAGGACGGATGGACGATGAGGATCAGCTCTTCCACGGTTATATGGCGTTCCGGGGGATGGAATTTGGACGTTCCTGTCTGGTGTGTATTGCGCGGTGCAGTGTCTGCTTGGTGTATATATATATATGTATAGCTGGAACTGCTACGACAAACAATAATAAAGCCTATAAATTCGCAATGCGGAGGTGAGAGGAGAGACGAGGGCAGGTATACGGCGAAACTCTCCTCATTCTTTCTTTCTTTCTTTCTTTCCGCAGCGTCTGTATATACACAAACGTGGATCCATTCTTTTTCACAGTGTCGTAAAGTTTCGGAGAAGCTATGCCGCTTATATATATGCACCAGTACAGCCGGGGCCAGTTCAGCTCTGCTGCAGGTTCACGTGTGCAAAAGAAATTCACCTTTTCTATACGGAGAGGCGCCCCGGCAGCTCCGATTTTATAATGGATTTATACAGATTTTGCTTTCCCCGCCGTCACCCCCCCCCCCCACTCCTCTCTCTCTCTCTCGCTCTGTTGGTTTGTCGGTCGGATGCCTCCTTTTTTTCGCTCATCTCCCTCCCTATCTCTGTCACGGACCTCACGGAAATTAAGGTTTTATCAATGAGCGTCCGAGTGGAAGAGATGCCTGTTTGACGAGAGAAAGAGATAGAGAGAGTGAGAGAGAGAGAGAGAGAAAGGGGGAGGAGGAGCAAAAAAATCGGGGAGATGCGGAATAATCGACGAATCTGCGCTCGAGGATGAAATGATTGATCCCCTCTTCTTTTTTTTTTCTCGTCTGCCGCCGCTTCTTCCCTTTTCTTTCTACGCCTCGCTCTCTCTTCTTTTCTCGTTATTGAACTTTCCAAGGATTTTCGACCGACATTTGGGCACGACTTCCTCTTTGTCTCGACGACGTAGTCTTCGAGTTCCTTTTGTGCAAAGCGAATTTTTGGATGCTTCTCGGTATATATTATACACTTGCAGTGCCGTATGCTTCCTTTTGAAGAACGCTGCTTAAGATTTTTGAACGACGCAGATACTTAAATACAAATCATTTTTGACTTGGCGTGCCTTTGCAGGGTATTCATACTGAGAAGGAAACAAAACGAATCGCAAATAACAATAAATCAATTCAATGCGCAAACAATTACTTTCTGTCACATTTGATGAAAATCTTTTTCATATTATCTATAAATATAATCACAATATGCAACAACAACCGAAATGCAAGCAAACATGCGAGCATGAAACATTGAAAGAGAAATATATAAAAGGATCTCGCGCTTTCATCACAAATCGTGCAGATCTTAGCTACTATCAATTCGAGAACAAGCGCGTGTATTATTTTATCCTCGCCTCAATCGAAGAACGTCCGATATCGGAATCGAGATGGAAAACTCCCGATATAGGGGTTGAGTTGGAAAACGTCCGATATGGAAGTCGAATTGCAAAACGCCCGATATCAGGAGCTAAATTGTTTTCTCCAATTTTAGGTTGACAACCCCTGTAAAAAATTAATAATGATTTCGTATATAACTTAACGTTATTACAAGTTATCGAAAACCTGCTTATAAATTCTGTTTTCTAATTAGACATATTTATGTAAATAAATAAATAAATTCAGTATGTACAATCTTAAACTGCTCTATATACAATTACTTACTGTAGCTTTTAATTGATATTAGTTATGTTTTAGAATTTAATCCCGATGTTATAATTTAAAATTATTCCAAAATTGGAATTATATTCATGATAATTTATATTTTAACTCACAAGGAGTGTTCACCCCCTCCGAATAACGGATTTGACTGCATGTTATAGAGACATGGCGGAAAATACGAGACACGTGTCTCAAAGTGAGTTCCAATGGAGTTTGACCGAGTAAAGGCCCATTTAATTATAACATAATATAAAACAAATCATATGGTTGGTTTAGAACTTTTATAGTAAGACCAGTATACGTAGTACACGCTAAATCACTTAGAATAAAAAACACGCTTTTAGAGCAAAAATCCACTGTTTGTATCATTGACAGGAAATTACTTTATTTAGAGTCACTTAGTCAATCTAAAAATATTTATATGGATTATTGAAAAGATTAATATGATTAAGAGTTGCACGAACTCTAATTCAAAGTGAATCGAATGTATAACAATTTAATTCACAGGTTTCTGATGTGGTTGGATACGGATCTATTATTTTTAATATATTTGAATAATTTTAGTAATTCTGGATTTCTTGTATTGCAATATTTCAAATTTTCTTTTTTCCTCGAATTGTTTAATAATCTAAAATTATAATATCGATATTAAATTCTAAAACATAACTAAATTCAATTAGAAGATACAGAAAGTAATTATACACAGAACATTTTGAGATTGTACATACTGAATTTATTTATTTATATACGTAAATATGTCTAATTAGAAAGTAGAATTTATAATTGTATATCTAGTTAGGGCTTTTCAATAATTTATAATAACGAAGGTTATACAGGATATCATTATTATTTGTTTTTGCAGGGGTTGTCAACTTGAAATTCGGGAGTAATATTTAACTCCCGATATCGGGCGCTTTCGAACTCGACTCCGATATCGTTCGTTCTTCGATTGAGGCGATGATATACATTCTGCAAAAAAATCCGTTTATCGAGCCATTTAAGAGTGACCAAATGCATTACTAAATCATCATTGCTACCGCGCAGAGTTGAGTTATATACGATAGTCGCGAAACGACGATAAGCCGTACTTTATAGTAGTGTAAAATCCATGCCGGTGCAGAAACGTTGGCCCTTCGGAGTTGCCGCTGCTGTGTACATATAAGCGATGCGAGGACAGGAGGAAATTGAAAACGAGTAAATCTTGGGTGTGCTTAGGCTCTCTCTCTCGTGCACGCAGCATCACCGGAGACTCGGAGAGTCCGTCTAGACCGCTGCACACACACACACACACACACACATACTCGAGCGTATAGCGATGTGTTATTTGGCCACGTCTTTAAAACGCACTTTAATGCGCGCGTCCCAACCGTCCGGCTAAATGTGTTTGCGAGCGAATCTGTCAGTGGCGCTTAAATATGGTATCCTCGAGACGAGCGAGACTCGGCGATTTAAGTTTTTAAGCCAACGTCTCTACTCCCGCGAATTGCTTAGTCATATTTTTTTTTTTCTTCTTCGGATTCTCGTCGCTCCGTCTGACCTCTTGTGTATAGTAGCAAAGAACAACGACAACATTTAGATAGCCCGAGCTAAATTAAATTTTTTGTTCTTTGCCTGTGTGCGTGTACGCGCGTGAGTATTTGCATTGAGCGAGAGAGAGAGAGAGAGAGAGAGAGAATGGAAAGTAGAGGTTAATTAATTCAGGAGATTATACTCGCAATTAAAAAGCTAATTATGTGTAGCGGTATATCTCGTAAATTAATTTTGAACGCGACGGCCGCGAAGCTCCGAGGATCGTAACGATTGCTAAATAAAGTAATGGCGCCGCTAGTTCGAAAACAATCGAGCGCTTCTTTTTTTCTCGTTTTATAATGCGTCGCGCGTACGTAAGGTGTGCGTATAAGCAGAAATTCTACGCAATCGTCAAAACTTAGTTTTAATTATCCAGTAATGGGTTTTTCTGTCAAAATTGCGCATCACTCGCGCGGTTATTCGTCGAGAGGTTGCTGCAATATTCGCTTTAGTAATGCATATATGCACTGTTGTATTTTCATAATAAAGCATAAATATTGAAAAGAGAATACGAGAATTTAACGGCAATATTTTATAATTTCATTCGGTGCTTCATCACACTTGTTTTATGGCTTGCGAATTTGCGCACTTTTTTTTCTCGGAATACACGAAATGAGCATACGACTTAATTGTTTGGCATTGTATGCAAAAAAACAAACATTCGACAATTTCTTCGAGCGTCTCGATATTTACAAGGTCGGAAATTCTTTATATCGATCAGGCTGTACACAACCACCTTAGACGCACTCAAATATGCGTTCGTTCAAATTCAACTCGCCTATATATAAAGACGAATACTCATTTAGCCTTAGGCAGGGCTCGCGACTCGTAAATTGTCAGCAAAAATTAAGCACGCACAATCAGCTTACGCGCGCGCAGTTCAATTCGACGAATACGGTCATATTACTTTCCCAAGAGTCCCAAGACCATTATACGATCCATAAATATACGAGAGCGCTAAGTAGGCCCGCCTCCGTTAGAATTCCACGATCGCAACAATGGCAGGATCGATCGCAAGCAAATATCTACTATATATCAAAGGAATACGCCAAAAGTGCGCGTCCAATAGTATCCGCACGTATCGAAGTGGAAAAATGGGTGGAAAAGAGGTAAATTTGTACGAGGGTACATATGCGTATTTTGATAAAGTAGGAGGAGGAGGACACGACGGGGTGACAATATCGTGTAATCCGGGCCTGGGAGGTCCGGATCCCACCACTGCACCGTATATACACAGAGAGGCCCGGAGAGGAGGATGAGAACCGACTGGTGCGGTGTTGGCGCGCGGTTGTCTAGCCCAACGTCTATACGTGCACGTATACACATACGCATATATATACAGAAGCATAAGCCATGTCAGCCGGGTACAGAGCGTGCAGTGCACTGTTATATTACGCGGGGAACGCGAGGGAACGAAGGAGGCCAAAGAGAGATGGGAAAATGAGCGAAAATTAGCGTTGCAGCGCTCAGGAGAGACGGGGAATGACAGCGATGGGGAACGACAGAGGCGGAGAACGAACGAGTCGATGAAAAAGTGTACGATACACGCGAATGGGAAAAATAGAGAAAATTACGGATAATACATAAAGGATAAAGAGAGGGGAGCGAGATAGCGGGTGCAGCAGCAGCCCCTTTCGGTACGTTAGCCCCCGTTGGGCTCTATATACACCGCGTCGAGAGACAGAGACTCGTGTGCGTGCAGGTGCATGTCCCTCCTCTGCCTCTCTCTCTCTCTCCGCTCTCATCATCGTTACGTTTGCGTTATATAGCGAGCGGAGCGCATACAGAGAGAGCTTAATGTGCAGTTCCATCGTAAAGCCTGCCTCTCTCTCTCTCTCTCTCTCTCTGTCTATTCCACGTTTCGGCGTCGCACATCCACATGTGTTTGCATTAGGCGCGCGCCGGTAATCAATTCGGAGAACGCGAGGAGATCTGTCGCGCACAGAGGGGGTTACCTTATCGTCAATGAGCTCGTTGTGCTGCAGATTTTTCGTAAATATAAAGAGCCAAGTGTGCGGACGCGCGTGAGATATCGATACGCTCAGGCCATGTCAACGATTTATACATACACATATATATATATGTAATATATGCGGGAGGATACCGTTTTTCGGTGGGGGGGCACTAGCGATTCTCGCCGGACAGAGGAAAGTTAAGGCGATTTCGCATCACTTTTATATACGAGAGGCGCACACATATACATATATATGTATGTAGGAAGGTCGCGCAGCTCGCTCGGCTGATGAATGAACGACCCTATATGACGTGGAAGTTCAAAAACTTTATCCCCGAGGCCTTGATTCATTGCCCGGCTATATATTCTGTGGCGCGTTTGTTCCCGAGCCTCTCTTCCACTCTCTCTCTCACTCTCTATCTCTCTCTTTTCCTATGTTACAAGCTCTGCGTGAGTTGTACGGTCTGCGTGAGATATACGCGCGAGAGGGATATGGCATAGCGATTTATTTTTGGAAATTTTCGGATACTCGTCCCTGAGAATTCTTGGGCGTATAGATTCCGAGGACATATGGGGGGATGTTGTATAGCTTCAGAGTTTCCCGATCGAGCGGCAAAGATAATCGAAGCTTGGATTCTGCAGCCTTTTTGGAGCTTGTCGAGACAATGTCACAAGACGTTATAGTTCTAGGGAAACAAAGAAAGGGAAACAATAGAATTCATCTAACGAAGCCACTACACGGTCGGATGGCACAATAGATTAGATGTTGAAATTAAAGTGAGATTGAGGTCGAAAACGAAAGCAGAATTGCCGCTTTATGCATGGACCTATACACGACTCGATACACACACACACACACGGCATCGCGATACAATATATATAATACGTGTGGGTATATCGCCACGTAAGGAAAATCCTTGTAGGCAGGCGGCTCTAATGCTCCAATGCTTTATCTATTATTATTATTCTATATGTTAATGTGTTTACGAGCGTTACGCTGCATAAATCCCACCTTACAGGCGCTCACCAGACGTAACTATATCGTACGCTTTTGCTAAGAAAATTATATGAACAAATACAGACGCCATAAATGCTGAAATTGTCGCGCACCCAAAGGGGATCGTATATATCGACGCGGAACAGAAAAAAAGAAGAGTGAGAAAAAACGTATATATGTATCGTATAGAGAAAAATCGTAAAAGCAGATCACGGGAACAATAAATCGAACTGCTCCACTCGCGCACACACACGCATCGTCCGTTTAAGTGGATTGGAGGAGGGAGCGAAATCGCATCCTATACCCTCTCTCTCTACTTTACTTGGCTGCAACAGCCAAAAGAAGCGTGGCGAGAGATACATGTATATATGGACGGCGGGCTATACGCAAAATGAAAAAGAGAGAGAAACGAGAGCTCCGAGAGAGAGAGAGAGAGAGAGATACCTGCACGCACTCGAAACGCGATACGGAACTTGTCCGCTGCTCGCGCTGCAGCTCCGACCGATGCGAAAAAAGCCGAGCGGCCTGCAAACACACTCGTTCCTCTCTTGCGGGTTTTGAAAAATCTTTCGTTATTTGCTCGCGCCCGCGCTTCAATCCATGTGTGTGTGTGTGAGAGCGAGGGGCTTCAGGGCTATGGTAAAAAATTTGGGGGGAGGGGAAAAAAAAAACAAAAAGCGCTACAACAATGCTACGAACGAAAAATCGTCGCGTTACCGTTGGCGATGTTTTTCATCGGGACGCCCACGCATCGCGCGTATATATATATATATATATATATATGCAAGTGTATGTGTAACTCGAATCCTCCGCGTTAGCAGGGTCGCTGCAGCATCGGGTCACGGTTCTCTCTCTCTCTCTCTCTCTCTCTCTCGACGAGCGTAAATCACGAAAGAACCAACTTCCTTTACATTCTTCCTCCTTTATCCTCCTCTCTCTGCGCGTGTGTGTTCGTATGCGTGGCGTGTGTGTCTCTCTATCGTGTGTCGCCAATGTCTCCGGCCTCTTAAGTGCAAGGAGCTGCGCTCGAGCGACGAAGAAAGACGAGTGTGTGTATGTATATGCAAGTGTGGGTTGCGCTAGCAACGCCGTGCGAGGTAAGACTGTACGTTTTCTTTCTTTCCTCTTTTTCTTTTTTTTTTTTTCTTTTCCTTTTTCGTACTGTAGATTCGAGATTTATCGTTGTCGATGATTTATATATATAAAAGCTCTAGGAGCTATAGCGGGTGATTGGCTTGGACGCGCAAGCGCGGCTCGTAAGCATGATTGAGGATGGATAAATGGCCGAGACTTTGATGAGTGGACCTTTTTCACTGCCGCGCTCTGTACGTATATATATGGTTACACGTGCGTATCTGTATAGGTTGGAGAACGTTCGAGTTCAGTGCAATTGGATGCTTGGCATATACCGAATGATAATATGTATATATATATTCTGTGAGATGCCCAAGCGATATTGTTAATAAATAAACGAAGGTTTCGCTGTTGCGGCGAGTTTTACACGTGGTCATAGCTTCTATAATGTGAAAGAGGATATATAGATATATAAAGTGTAGTGTCTCTATTGCCGGAATCGCTCCCTTTTGATTACTTTGTGCATAGCGAACGTTTTTCGAATATATTTAAATAAAGCGCGACAACGTGTATTGCAGAATAGAGTTACTTTTACGAATCAATTTGGCAGAGGCACGCGCTAAATCAAAGTACATGTACAGTTATTTGAATTCCCGCAATTAACATCTCTATATATATTTATGCATATGCGAGCATTTAATCTCCGTGTATCCAATGGAGTTGTTTATCAATTTTCGCGTGATGCAATTGTACTTTATTACCTCGCACACTATATATATACACGCACACGTGGTATAGCATTAAAATGTTGTTTGTCAGCGCTCCTATACTCCTCTCCTTTTCTTTTCTAACAATGCCGCTTCCCGCAGCTTGTACAATATATTCGCGTTCAATGCGGAAATATTTGGATTCCGCGATTGCGAAAGGTGCAAAGTACACACACTTTACACGGACGTGCAAAAAACTTTAACGATCCACGCGCGCGTATACGACAGAGAAATTTGCGTTGAAGCATTATTAAAGATCGACCACTGTATACATATATGATACATTCTTTTTTCCACATTGGCCGTAAGCAGTTACGTTATAAAATAGAAGCTTTATATACGGATTTTATCAACGTATATTGTGTAGAGGTAATGTTAATTTAGCGCTCGAAGCCCGCGCACAAAACTGATGCTGCTGAGTCGCCGCGTAATTACGCTGATTTTAATGCGAACAATCTAATTAAAATGCGGTGGCCACGAAATCGTCGCAGTATACTCTTATATAGCGACGTAAATACAAAAATGTGAAAGCCAACGATAATATGGTATGTAAGCGAGGCGAGGGACGCGTGTACATATATATATTGTACCGATCGACCCAGCGTCACGACTCAGCAGTTTTCACGGAGATCTAATGAAATAATTGCCCTGCGCGCGCGGCGTCTCGCACCGAGGGAGAGACGAGTGACTGTAACGCACAATCTGGTGAGTAGGTATATATAGGCAACAATGCTCAATCACACGCACACACACACACCAGCCAGCAAACTCGCGCAGCTTAAATTCGTTACAGACGAATAAAACCATTCACTCGGGGCTCTCGTTCTCTCTGCTCTCTCCGTCGGCCTAAAAGAACAAGGAACCGATTCACGAGGAGATTCAAGCCCTATATATATATATATATATTCGTGCGACTTGGCCTAGCCCATGATATCAGAGAGTCTCGTACTCGGTTCGCGAGAATGGAAGGTTCCCCCCTTGAACTAAAGCTAAAAAGAGTATATATATACAGGTCTCGAAAATTCGAGACAACAATTTCAGCGTAGTTTCGACCAAAAAGTTATTTGGTCTGCTCTGCTCTCGATTCTCTACACAATATATATATATATATATAATATGTATGTGTGTGTGGGGGGGGGGTATACCCCTCGTCCTCTTCCCCTCTCATTTAAATAAATGCAAAGTAACGCGCGCGCCGCTGCAGCGGCGGCGAGGCTGCTGCCAGCCAAAAAAAGGCGAGTGCAAAAAGAAAACACGAGAGAGAGAGAGAGAGAGAGGAGAGCTGAAAAAGAAAGAGGAAAAAAACAGAGAAGATTATCAGCGGGTTTCCGTCGCTATCAGTCCTCTCTCTCTCTCTCTCTCTCTCTCTCTCTCTGATTCTCTCTCTCTCTGTCCTATCGAGCAGCTGCGAGAGCAGCACGGTTGAGAGAACGAGCGAGAGAGAGAGAGAGAGAGAGAGAGAGAGCTCATCCAGGGGCTCAGGGGGCGGACTGGCACTGACCGCCTGAAATTCCATCCATAACGTCCTCTCTCTCTCTCTCTTTCTCCCTGGTGTGCGCATCTATAGAGCGGCAGCGGCTATACAACCCGGTGTAGCAGCAGCAACAGCAGCAGCAGCAGCAGCAGCACACGACGACGGCATTCGGCTGCACACGCACACACACTCGCGCGGAGGATCGCTCTCTGCCGACACACACACACACACACACACA
>UELU01121476.1:0-11871 GCA_900490025.1 Megastigmus dorsalis | reverse complement strand
AGGAAGAAACATATAAAAGTGAGTACAAAATATATTATTTTCCCTTTTATTCTATCTCACAAACTCACACAAACACCTTCCCTTTTTCCGAATTACTGTTTCTCGAACCTTAGGGTGTCGGGGAAAGTAATCAAACCTCGCTGTTTCTCGGGTCGCAAGACGCTGGGGAAAGCGAAGTTCCAAAACTGTTGTTTTTCGGACCAATAGGTGCCGGAGAAAACAGGGAACAATCACTCCCATACACACCCCAAGAGAACGATTATAAGGTATCCCAAGCTATTAGGCGAAAGCCTAGGCTTAAAAATAAATAATTTTAATAAGTGTGTGTTGTCTCTCGACGTAACAATTCAGTAGTATAATAATATATACAATACAGCTAAGTGACTATGATGAAAGTCGATGTAGCCAAATATGAAAATTTTATATGACGAATTTATTTTAAGTGTGATTATCAATAGGCCGCTAAGTTCTACTGCTATCCTTGCTACTATAATAAAGTGAAGATGATTCGCAGTGCGCAACCTGATGTTTTGGCGCGTATTATTTTGAGGGAGCATATTATTTACTGGAGTGGCGCGTATTATTTACTGGAAGCATAATCCAATAGCTCCATAAGGGGTAAGAGTTAACGTGATTTTCAAAGTTGACTGGGTTAAAAGTCGATTTAATGAGCTTGTTGTTACATCCCTAGTTTGAGAGAGAAGAGGAGAGGTGCATCCAGAGCAGGATATGCAGTCGAGACTAAGAAGCCAAGTCAGTAAACGCATTCTATTCGATTACAAAAAGTCTACTGGATCGCCCGCATCGGGAAACATTGCGATGGAGGTAAAGCTGTAACGTCTCGGATCGTCAAAGCGACCGAGCGAAATTTATTGCTGTCCAGTGTTGCCGGGCGAGTTTTAAACAATCCACAAGATAATCCATGACTTGTGATGTACCGGTGTTAGTATATTGTGTATTATTGTATGATGATCATAGCGAGCCTTAAAGAACTGTAGAATTGTATACAGATTACAAAATATGATAGATTAACCAAAAGGAATCGGTTATCAAGACCAAAAGGAAGATGAGATTTGCCTTATTAAAGTTCGAAATTGAACATGAGTAGTATACCTATAGATATACAAGATGAGTAGAGGAGTTCAGAGAATAGTCAGACATCGATGTTTATGGATAATATTATTAATTATTATCGAACTTCAATATTTCATATTTTAGATCTTTTTGGTTTATCTAGACAACCGATTCTTTTTAGAAAATGATCCTATATTTTGCAATCTATTCGTGTTAAGGTTAATTATTTTTTTATATACATTTTATTATATACATTTTGAATTTGAAATATGTTCGCGCCAATTCTCATGTATAGTTTTCACCTACATATGTAAAATACGTCAGACTGATTCTCTACCTACCTTAGATAACGATAGATTAACGATCAGAACAGGAAATGAGTTTGAGAAAAGAACATGTGCAAATGTGTTAAGAGAAAATTTATAGAAGTTTGTAATGTAAAATGTAAGATAAGGTAAATATTGAATCACTCTGTAGTATTATGCTTAAGTTGTAATATAAGAAAAAAAAAACAAAGGTTAATACGCATGATTTTCGTTTTGTTGCAGGCGCCTTGTCTCACATACTTGTTTCTCATTTTGTATTAGATTATATTAATTATTATTACTTTGCCAAATAAAGTTCAATCTAACACATAAACATCACTTTACTAGTAGTGTTTTAACAATTCGATTTAGCAAAATTCTTCAGGACAGGTTCAATTACCTATGTCTGAGATCTATAAATGATACGTTTGCCCATTCTGGATTTTCTTTTTCATTACTTTCAACAAAAACTGTTTTTGAGATTTTATTTTTGAGAAAATCCATTCTGTCGACATGATTGATTACAGGTGTATGGGTAAACACCAGGCCCAATGAAAACAAAGTGATCAGGGCCTGGAAAAATACTATTTTATTCTTCGTTTAATTTGATTTCCAAAACAAATATGGCCTACGTATGTTTATATTTAATAGCTTACGAGGAGTAAAGTTCGGAAATATTTGAAAAATGTTAAAAAATTGAAAATTTCTCAATTTTTCAAGATCGCATCACTTCTGACCCCTTTAATATCTGGTTCTAAATTATTTTTTTACAAACCATGGTAACCATTTACAGCTACTTCCCAGAGAATCAACAGTTTTAAAAGTTTTTATTTTTCCCTTGTTGCGGAATGGCCTGATATACCTTTTTTCATGTATTAAAAGCTTTTACTTGTACCAACACTGAATCCTTTACGCCCTATTGAAATTTGAATTTGGAATTCATCGCAATTGAAAAAATTAAAACTCTCACATTTCGATATCGCATCAATAAACAAGCGGCTACATTTACGTTGCTTAGTCTGACGCGGTTATACAATTCACCGAATAAAACCAGCGAATCCCATCGCGGGAAGCTCGCTTATACGTTGGCAAAAAAAAGAAAAAGAAAAAAAAAGAAAAAGAGAGATCGCGGGAATGCTGCAGCCGTGTTACTAAAAGCCTGCGCGCCACATTTAGACGTCTTCGCCTTATAGATGGAAACGGTGCAGGCGATTGGTTGCAATTCCTCGAGTGTCAGCGTAAAATCCATTTTCCGCACTTTGTAGCCTGTACTTTCGCCGCTCTTCGTTTAATGCCAGTTTTCTTCACCGATAACGTCGCAACTCGCCATCAACTCATCGCTCCGTCGATCTTTCTCCTTTTTTTTTGCCCCCTTCTCTATACGGCTCCCCTCCACTCACTCGTCCATCTTCGACACACACACACTCTCTCTTACACACCTCTCGACCTCTCTGAGTATAAAGGGCGTGAAACTTGGACATTCTTGGCTCATAAGCGCCGGTACACGCGGCCAAACTAGCCGATACCCACTGCACTGGTGCTGCTGCTGCTGCTGCTGCTGCTGCTGCTGCTGCTGCTCCGGTAGCCAAGTTTCGTGCGAGCGAGCGGCCCTATTCCTATCTTTCGCGGAGCCCCGAGTTTTTATACGCCGTAAAGCGTTAACGTCCCTGGCGTAACCATTAAAAACCGGATGATCTCCTGAACGTCTTCTTACGGCGCTTTTATAGATATCCGCGACGCGTGTACGCGAAGTTAAGTTTCAGAAGGATATAGCTTCCTGCTTTAATGCTAAGCTTAACTCCCTTCCTCTCATCCTCTCTATATAAATGTACACACACACACGCGCGCGCGCACACACACACATGTGTATATATATTTCAACATATCAAACGCCTCTAAGAACTCAGCGATGCATTGGAGCATGATTATCGGATCGTATATATGTATATACCGCGAAAGCTTGTTTGCGAGGCTTGGGTTATTACGTAAAGTGTAGCGGAAGCAGATGCGAGACTTATGAGGTGAACGAAAATCAAAAGTGCCAGATGATTGGATGCGAAGTAAAAAAAAAGAGTTTGCGCTTGTCGATAAATGCGTATGCACTCTTGGGGAGGAGAGAGAGAGAGAGAGAGAGAGAGAGAGGAAGAGAGAGACTTCTTTACGAGTTGCAGAAGAGTGAAAGAAGCCCCGAGCTGCGAAAGCCAAGCGCCTATGCGCCTCTTTTAAACTGGCATTTTGCATCAAATCACTCGATTGCGCGATTTTAATGGACCGCTATTACATTTTATTGTGCGAGTTTTTTGAATTTACCAAATCACTTGACGGGGCCGTTCTTAAAGTTACGATATCGCAGTGCGAATATATATACATATATATGCTAAATTTATATAGAATACAGTGGTAGAGGTGAGTTGAAAAAATAAGTTATATTCGATGATAGTTCGATGAGATGTTGAAACGACGAAAATGCTTGATGAAGATAATCGACAGATGAGTATTAATAATTCATTGCAGACAACTATTCTGCGAAAGTGAGTAACTGCGATGTAGATGAAAGACGATTAACTAAGCTAAAGTATGTCAAGCAAGTAACATTTCTGTACAGCAGCATCCAATTTATTATTATTATTCAGCCGATAAAGAATACAATTTGGAAACTCTGAGCGCTTTCATTCTAGTCCAACGTATACAGCGACTAACATTTCCTTTTCAAAGACCAGTTCCTTATCATCGATGCAAAGCGTCTTGTTCAAGATGCACTCTGAAACACAAAACAGCATTCCGATTTAGAGTTAAAATTAAAGCGCATTGAAATGCTTTCTCTCTCTCTCTCTCTCTCTCTCTCTCTCTCTTTCTCTCTTCCTCGAAATGAAATCCAGCAGTTTGATCTATTGTGTATTCAGCAACTGCCAATAAAGTACTGCAAAATTTATGGAAAATATAACGATAAATTCGAATAATGCTCAAAGGTATATGCAATAACCTTAAATAGTTACATACCGTGATTTTATTCGTGCAGAATTTCATTTCTACAAATTTATGAAACAAACGTTCTTTTGACAATTTTCGGCACAGAAAATACCTTTTTAAAGTGAAATTAACTTTTGTCGCATATCTTTATATTTTAGATTTATTATTATAGATTTACCCGACATAATTCCGATTATATTTATTTGATTCGAGTGAACAATAATCCACAACAATTTAAAGTGCCACGGTTAATGATGCAAATTGGCGCTGGAACCGCAACGCAATATTCGTGGTACATTTCAAGTAACCAAACGAAGCAGCAGCAGCAGCTCGATAAGCGTATTCGTGCAGCTATGCTCTTCAGACTAGTCCGAAAATGACATTACAAACCCACTCCACTCCAAGCCGCGACATTAATATAAACAGGCCGCAATTGTACTTGGGCTAGAGAACTTGAGGCCGTGAGAGAAAGAGATAGAGATAGAGAGAAAGAGAGAGAGGGTGAGAGGGTGAGAGGCAGAGAGAAAAATAATATTCATAAGTGAATTAAAAAGCCCTTAAAAATAATTGCTGCGTAAGGATGTAGTGGGCGTTGGTGCAGGTAACGAGCTGCAGGCTCAAAATACGGTAAGAGCGCGCGTAAAATGCAAATTTCATCAAGAGCTAATTTTTTCATACTCTGCAAGAGAGAGAGAGAGAGAGAGAGAGAGAGAGAGCGCACTGAGCCCCAGACGCTCGGGTGAGGCGAGTTAGTAAGACGTCAAGAGCCATGTAAAAATCTCTCAATACATGTATACACCGTGTATATATATGTATATATCTATAGCTGATGCTCTGGTATATATACGCCGCTGCTTTTTGCCCAGGGTAAAAGGAGGGAAATTGCGGCGAATTAGTATCCGCCTGATGTTCGAAATGAAAGTTCAAACGACGAATTTGCATAACCTCTGGACGTTAACGAATGGATCGGTCATTGTATATGATAAAGAATCTTTATACAACGTGTCAAAGTTGATTTATAACTGATTTTGAATGTTTTGCAGGACTACCTAATTGTGAGACATATTTTAAAATATACGAAGAATTTTTAAGAAATGAACGTTTCAATTCTATTAAGTAGTTATTGAAAAAGTAATCAGCTTTTGTCAATCTAGTTTGTAGAGCAAGGAAAACAAGTCGATGTATAGTCCGGCAATAGGATGTTTGAGTAGAGATTTAAAATTTTAAGTCAGTCACATTGCGTATTTAGTACGAATCAGTTACAAATATTAAACGGGAATGGATAATTAACAAAATAAATTTTAGTTTTTTGTTTACCTGTTTATTAGTTAACTGTATTACAAAAATTTAGTACAGGTTATGTTATAATTCATTTTAAATTATTGCGTTAACTATAGTTAAGACAAACTTTAACAATTATTGCCTGAACTATAGCTAAGACATATTGCCTGATATAACAGTAGATAACACAACACTGACTTCCTCTGAATAAACTTTCGTAATATTAGGATGAAGGATACTATAAACCATTTCAGTTATTTGAGATATGAATCAATACAAAATGTAAATGTAAGATTTCCGATACCCGTTTTGCAGATAAAATGTGCAGACGCGTATAATGTGTATTTTTATAAACAATATCTAAAAATAATTGAATAATTCAACGATATAAATATTTAAAAAAAAACACCAATATGCTATTTGAAAAAAAGTATTCAAAATTAAGTGGCAGTTGGATATCGCAGTGTTTTCCATTGACACAATATTTAACTTTAACGAATTCAAGCTTTTTTTTTTAAAGCGCACCTATAGAATTTTAATAAAAAAAGAAAAATTGAAAATAAATGTTTCAGCAATATTTATATCTAGAGTATTAGTTATTGTAACCACTAAATTTATTAGAATAAGAGTTTTCTTTTATCCAAAATATATTTGTGATCAAGTAATATAAATAAAACAGATTAGATTTGAGAACAGGCGCAATGTATAATATAAATATTGTCATTATACTCAATGTATGTAACGTTATAAGCGCAACACCGAAAATACTCCGTGACGGAAAAAACTATTGTCCGAGCTTTAAAGCCAGATATGGTATAAATGCGGGTTGTGCGAGGCGCGCCCACAGACTAGACAAGAGATTCGCATTTGTGAAATCAGTCCCGGCGTCTACCTGCAACCTCTCCGCGTCTGTCCGCGTGTGCTACAGCCGTTGACTAAGACTCCCCGCGCGGCGCGGATGCCTCGCTGAGATTTAAAACGAATTCCGTCTCTCGGCTCTGCTGCTGCTGCTGCTGCTGCTCGCGATGCGCTCTGGAAAACAGTTCGCTTTTAAAATGCAAATAACGGACGGATGTGCATATCGAGGTAAATTGAATGGGAGATCGCTATCACAAAAGGACTTAGATATTGCGTTTTGTTGCGAATTCTCTCTGTAACCTGGAATAGAGATTGATGGTATGAATAAACGGGTGCGAATCAATGCCGAAAACTTATATCACGGTTTAAATACAAAGCACTTATTAAGTAACCAAAGCCTCTTTTGTCATGTAGACATTGTTATATTCGACTTTTCGTAGCCAAGTAGATGACTTGAAATTTGGTGGTGATCGATTCGATCTCCATCTTGTTTTATTTTAATTGAACGAGGAAACTGTTACTTTCATCCTGTACTATTTGTCTTGTCTTTTAAAGACTAAAGGAGAAGGTACATTGCTTATACCTCCGAAAAGTTGCACCAATAAAAAAGAAAATGAGAAATTTCGTGGATGTGGATTAATAACTTCCCACGCCTAATACATTGTTGAATATTTACTTTTGAATATACATTCATTGTAAGCTGGGATGTTTGCGCAAAATTTATCTGAATTTTATTCGTGACAAATAAAATCCAGATATCCCAAATACTAAAAATCTTTTATTTTAAAACAATGTTTTATTTTTTGCAGGTTTATATTGGAAATTTGCATATTTATTCAATGGTTTTTGCGAGAGTTATTAAACAACAATGATAAATCAATGTTGTAAATGCAAAAAGTTTTATTCCGATTTTAAAAATGGCTTTGTGAATATCAGGCCTCATCTTTTGTAAATCACTAACTATAGGATTTTCTGAAATGATTTAATGTGATGAATGTGATTATAAGTATTACGTTACTTCTAGTGAAAAAGTTAAAAAGTGTAAGTAATCGCTGAATGACTTAGACGTGCAAGCCTACTAATGCTGACGTAATGCAATTTTGATGGTTCGTTTACTACGGATTCTTACAGGCGTATCGATAACTATTAGCATCAGCAACTTCCAGGTAGCATTGTATTAGACTTCGGGGCTTCAGTAAGACAAGCGATTTGTTGTGCACAACGTCTTATCTCTGTATTCCAGAATAACTATTGATTGATTATCTGGACAATTATTGTAGGTATAAAAAACATTTGAATTTTAAACAATAACTACTGACTAATAATCAGTTATCTACATAGAAACAATATTTTTTATGATTACTGATACCGAAACAGTTTATGATCAGTATCTATCACTAAATTACTTGTAATTAGCCGAATTATAATAATTTAATTAAAATGTAGAATTAATCTAAGATTTGAAGATGAATTAGATCACAGATTTATCTTTAGATCTGTGTGAAACAAGATGATTGATAAAACGGAAAATAAACGCGAAATTATTGACAGTCAAATGATTAGCATATACAAAGTATTCCTCATTGTATACTGATGAAAAATGCCGGGGCCACTGGGAATCTGCAAAAAAAAATTCCCGTGTAAAGATTCTTATGCAAATTTGGCATTTGCATCGTATAATCTTTGGGAATTAAGAAAACCTTTAACGCCGAAATGCGGATACCGTTACGTACTTGAATTATAGATGAGTTGGATAAATAAGAGGGATCGCTGTCAATGATTTACTTCATCTTTTAATTAATGCATTAGATTGCATTTCTGGGGATTTATAGCTTAATACCGTCGTACTTGTTTAAAAATGCAAGAGCCTCTTATTTATGTTCTCATTTATACGATTACTTACAAACTTCGTCTTCGTAAAGTAGGTTAACATACGGAGTTTTATTAAGGGTAAGTCAATCTAATTTGTGCATTCAAGTTTTATTAATAGAGAATATAATATGTAAAATTATATGCAAGGCTTTCCTAATTTTTTGCTTCATTTAATCTGTACAATTAATTTCTTTAATAGCTCATATAACAAAGTCTTTAAGTGTTTCAGGAGTCTATCAATAACCAGATTAAAAATTCAATTACACTTTCTCGTACTTTATAAATCACACACACAGATATATATATATATATATATATAGATAGGTGTGAATAGCTCGATTGTAAGATAAGAATGATAAAATCGATAAATTTGTTTCACTATACCAATCTTACGATACAATAGTGTTTGATACATCTGTGTTAAAAGTGTAAGCATCAAACAAAACACGACAACTGATGCATGTACGATGGTACTCCGAACGATGGCATAAAAATATTTCTCCTTATTTCAAACCAATTAAATTCAAAAATCGCTCTTGCGAACCTCCTATTTGAATTTGTGCAATTCGATAGAAAGCACCTCCGCAGCTCGGTCCAACAAAAAAAGAACAGTACACCGGTGAAATTCGGAATTTTAAAGAGAGACGCGCGCACGCGCACACACGAGCCTCTCAGCCACTCATCCAGACCGTATAAAAAGGAGCCGGGTAATCCCGGCAGGCGTCTCTCTCTCTCTCTCTCTCCACCTACAATCCAAGTGGGATATCAACGAAAGCAGGAGAGAGTGAAAGAGAGAGACAGAGAGAGAGAGAGAGAGAGAGAAAGAGAGGGAGAGAACCTGAATTGGATTCGACACGATTTTACTCTCATTGAGAATCGTGTCGGCAAATAGAGCTTCGCCAGTCTCTTATATACTCGAGCATCTCTGGCTCACATATACACATACACACACGCGCGCACAGACATAGCGAAGTCTCTTCCATCTCGTATCTTTATCTCTAAGTAAGACGCGGAGGCTCGCGCGCGAGAGCTCCTCTCTCCTGCTTAGCGTATACATACATATAGATAAGCAAGCGGAGCGACTAGCTGGAGCTGGAGCTCGAGCTCGGGCGGGTGGTGTATATTAAATTTACATGTAGATGGCCCTCAAACAAACTCCGGAGCGAGTGCCAGACACACTTTCACACCCACGGCAGGAGAGAACCACTTGCTCTCTCTCTCTCTCTCTCTCTCTCTCTCTCTCTCTCTCTCTCTCTTCCTCTATCCTTCTTCCTCTCTTAGTTGCTCTGCGTATATGCAAGCTCGCGAGCGCCCTCCGGCACGATTTGAGAATGAGAATCACCGCTACCCGCTCTAAGATGGAATAAATTAGGTGGCAGGGTCTACGTCTGCTCGGCTTGTCGATTCGCCTTACACCAATTCCAACTCGCTTGCTCTCTCTCTCTCTCTCTCTCTCTCTCTCTCTCTCTCTCTGCTTCTACATTCGCTTCTCCTTCTCTCTGTCTGTCCTGTTAGCTCTCGCGAGTTCTTTCTCCGCGCTCGAGGTGAGTTTTTCCTTTTTCCTTGGCTGCATTTCTCCGCGGCACGCCGATAAACGAGGGAAAGAGTACCGGAGTCATGGAATGTAAGTGGCTCAAATTGAATGTTAAGATTCCGAGGTCGTAGCCTCCGCAGCTCTTGCTTTCCCTCTCCCCCTCCTCACTCTCTCTCTCTCTCTCTCTCACTCTCTCATTCCCTTGTCCTCCGATTATTCGCTTGCTTTTTTACGCTCCCGCAATCACTTTTGCCCAACGATAAAGCCATCGATATCGAGGAATGCAGTTTCTGCAGAGATTAAAGTGTATAGGTCCGGGGCTCGTTAGGAATATTGTTTTTGCGATTTGGGTGCACTAGTGGGTTTTGCGACATAATAGTGTATTATTTCATGAATGGATATTCGAGTGCAAGTGCTATTAATTTTTGTAGTATTTCTTCATGGTTATTCGATACAAATTTCGTATTTTATTTTATTTCCATTTATTTTATTTATTTCACGAGAATAAATTGCAATCACATAAAAAAATATATGAACTACAGAAATCTAAACCTATGGTGACATGTTGTCAGAATAACTATAATTAATAAAACTGCAAAACTTGAGGCAATTTTTTTAATATGAGAAAAGGTTTGGTTAAGATAAAAATGAATAGATCATTTCGAGCTATATAAATTCAATATTACCTTAAAAAGTTCTTCAATTAACCCATTAATGCCTGAATTACAGAAAATTGTACTCTGATTTTGAGCCCATAAAATAAAATGAAATCGGTATCAGTACTTATTGAAACCAACTTTATTTTATGTTTTCGGGTCCGCTCTACACGAAGCGATTTCTTAAAAAAGTGTACAATAATTATTTATATTTTTTTTGCAAATTTATATCAAAAAATGCGTTTTTTTCATTATTTTTTTGTTTAAAAAGACCTATTTTGATCGGAAAACAATTTTTTTTCTCACTGCAAACGGTTAAAATCGAACAATAAGTTGTTAAACTTTCAAAATATAGCCGCAGTTTTTTTTAAATTTTTTTTCTGGAAATGCCAGGCTGATAAACAACAATAATAACAAATTATCATTCTAATATTGTTGTTTTAGCTTGTTTTATGGTTTACAATACTTACAATGCTCCAGAGTTCACAAAAATTTACGTACAGGGGTTTTTGGAGTCGCTGGTTACGAATCCGTTGTCAGATTTGCGAAATTCAAAATGGCGGATCCAAAATGGGTAATAAACTTTCGAAAAATTGTTCAATCTTCAAAAAAACTCGTAAATAAGGGTTTTCGGGCCTGCTGATTACGAATTTGCTGTCAGATTTACAAAATAAAAATGGTAGATCCAACAAGGCGGACAAAATTTTGGTATGTTTGCACCTCGAAAAAAGATTCGTAAATAAGAGCTTTTGAGGTTGCTAATTACGAATCAGCTGTCAGATTTACAGAATAGAATGCACCGTCAATATCTCGCCGTAATCTACTGTGTTGCGAACAACAATTCTACAACTATGTTCAACTATTTTGTTTTTATTTTGTACCGTCTTTTGCCATTATATAAAATGTCGCCCGATTCTCACCGCGGGGAGGTAGACGATCACCGAGAATCATATTTTTTTGTTTTTTTTTTTACTTTTTTTTTTGTTTTTTATGTTTCTTTGTGAGTTTTGTCTTATCTAAATACATATTTACAACTATTAACATTTAGAAAATTTTAACAAACAAGTTGAGCCAATGTATAACTGACAATCTTTGCAAAAATAGTTCTCATGCCGCATTTTTTGAACAATATCTGATAAGACCGGCTTTATTTATTACCTGTTTTTTTTTATTTCTTCTGATTTAGGTTTCACATAACTTTTAGCAATACTCAATTTTTTATCATTTGCACATAGAAGTACATAAAACGGTCGAATTTGTAATTGATGATTGAATTATGCGGATGAATATAATATACATCCATTTTATTGATCGCATAATA
>UELU01121475.1:0-40506 GCA_900490025.1 Megastigmus dorsalis | reverse complement strand
TATTAAATACACTTGTCGGTTGCTATGTACATATCACACGGTGTAAACAACTACAGCGGCAAGCGACAGAAAATAAAATAAAATAAAATAAAATACAAGGCACATTTTGTAAATGATTATTATATACTTATCGTTACCTTATGTAATGTAGGCTAGGTAAAGTATGTTTAACTTCTTTTACTCGATTGATCAAGCAAAATTTACCGAACTAGTTCTGTAGATGTTCTATAACCGTCAATCATATCTTGCTTGATGAGTTCAGCTCAAGCTATTCGGTAAATTTTTCTTGAAGGTTCATGAAACTCTGCTTGCGTTTTTTCCCGTGTATTTTAACTTCTCAGTTGAAAGAGATCAGAAGACGCATACGAGATGTATACAGCGAACTTTGGTTTGATTTTAAATGGAATGATTTATGCATGCACTGATTTCCGTCTGAACATTTGTTTTTTTTTTTTAGTTTTCATTGATAACAACGAATCTGTTCGATTAGAATTAGTCACTTGATTATGTACAAAAGAGTTTGTTAAAGTAGTGCTTATAATATTTTTACTATCGCTTCGATCCATATTTACGGTAACATTAACTTTTCTTGAATTATTATCCGACTAATTTTCTTTTAAGTAGTTACACCAACTTCATTTAATAACCTTATTAAGAAAGCACCAAAGTTTTACCTTTTGATAAAGCTCTCTCTCTCTCGCAACGCTTTTTACAGAAATAATCAGCATCTTTCTTAATGTTATTTGATCAATTAATTCTATAAATGTGGCTATTGTTATGACTTTCAGAATAAATGCTATTCAAAGATATTACAAGTTCTTTCTCTTCTTTATAAATTAGAAAAAGGCACTAATACAAATGATTAAATATAATTGATCAAATAACAATGTCTCCACAAATCCATTATATATTTCTGAAACTATTGTCTAACTATTATACCTATAGACTATAGAGAAAAGCGATAAGACAGATCGACATGAAGGAAAAAAGAATTCAATAAAATTGAGTTTAAGTTGGCTGAAATATAAAATCGGAATAGTAAATCAAAGAAAGGAAATGAATTTTTATCGAAGAAAAAAGGGTATACTGCCACTGGCACTTCTTAGCCAAGAACATAATGCTCGTTATGTAAAAATGTGGCACTCAAGGAAACGATTAAACCATATTTAGATGTGCAAACCATCATAATTGGAACTGTTTTTAAAATCAAATAAAGAATAGAAAAGTCGAGAAGAGACCAAAATAAAGTATTTTGATAATGAAATAAAAGTTTGCCAGCAATATCCTCAAACATCTTAAACAAAGCACTTCGAAAGCGTATGATATGGAAATGAAAAAATATTCATACAAAGAGATAATATTCAGAATGTATGAACTCGAAACGGTGGTAATAAAGGATCTGGACAAAAGTCTCGCTTATCCGGACGGACGACAATAAAATTATAATAAAAGCCGCAGCTAACACATGCGCGAAATAGAAAATGCCCTTGGCTTGGGGTGTACACACGAACGTTCTACAATTTAAATTCGCTTAATCTACAAGTTTAACGGGGGAAAAGGATCCTCCTTGGGTGCACCCACCAAATCCGCCCCTTTCGCGTAAGAAGAGCCGCAAAAGGGCAAGCAGTGCCTGCAATCGGCGTCCAGCCGAGCGGAGATTCGAAAGATGAGAGAGAGAGAGAGAGCGAGGGCGGGGGTAGGGGGAGAAAGAGAGGGTGCACAAAAAGAGGGTGTGGGGGAGAGAGGTGAGCAGTAGTCAACTTGGGTATCGCAAATCTTTTCCACCGTTCGGTGTATACAGCTTACGGACGAGGGAGGCGAGGGTCGAAGGCGTGGAGCCTCCTACGGCTTCCGAGGTGATTAATGACGTTAATAAGAAATCTGGCCCCCACAGTTCGGTGTGGCTGGGCTCCTCTTTTTTCCTTATACTCCTCTCGGCTCTCTACTAATTGACGCGCATTTCCGTTGCCTAATGGCTCCTCGCTCTCATTCTCTCTCGCTCTCTCTATCTCTCTCTCTCCCTTGCTTTCACTCTCTTGCGTGCTCTCTTTGCACAGGCGAATAATTTCGTCAACGAAAGAGGAACGAGCGAGCAACGCCGATGAGTCGCATTAGAAGTCTAATAATGTCTTCGGATCCTTCGGATAAAGGATTAATGTGAGGGAAGGAGCCTCGATGAGGTAACATATGCACTTTTTATGAACTAGAACTATATATTCTATAAAAAAGTTGCCCTTTCTCAAAGGTTTTGTGAAGAAAAGCCAAAAACCTAATTAAACACTCCATTCATCTACGACTCATCTAAAAAAAAACTGCAGGAAGATCCATTAGTATGTCCGGGGATGCGGTGCGATTACAACGATTACATTAGCAGCCTGTGTACCTCATCGCTCAAACAGAATGAAGTGTTTTCATCGAGCGCAACCGTATACACAGGTGTATATATATAGCACGTGGTGCACGCACACTCGCGAAACGAGAAGCCAACCACTGCTTGGCTTCTTGCTGCTCCGCGACCTTTGCCTATACTCGTCGAGGCTGCTATAGGGAAGAAACCACTTTCATGGCGTAATCTCGGCCAGGCTCGCAAGTACGCGAGGTCCGCTGCTACTGCACTACCCCAAACTCGGAGTTCTCGCTTGTTTCTGACTTTGAGTCAGAAGGAGTGGCACAGGCGAAGAGATGGCTCGATTAAATCCGGGTTACATGACCTCGACGACCGAAGACAAAAAGTAGCAGACATTGAAATTATACCCTGATCGTTCACGATGTGCTGTATTCTTTATATTTTACTTGCATAGGTGTATTACAGCTCCGATATTCGAATACTAATTTTAGAAAAAACTGAGGCTTCTTTACTTTAAAATCAAGCGCAAGATTCGCACACGCGTATATTCATGAAACAGTCTACCCTGTACTTTTCACCAGATTCTACCGACAATAACAATGAAACCTATACGTCAAGCGACTTCTCCGCACAAATCCTTTGCAGAAATACACCTATCTGCAAAAAGAAATATCATGACGCATTAACTGCGAAAAACAGAGAGAAGGAAGAGAAACCGCTTCCTTAAGTAATGACAGAGCAGTAGAAGGCCGCAGATAGCTATATATCCGAGAAGTGAGGGCAAGTCTGACGACTTGTGCCACTGCGCGACAAAGCGTTCCCGTCCCTTTTGCGCTGCCTCGGAAAAGAGCTGCTACGCGTTCTCGCACGTGAAAAGGCGCAACTCGAGCCGTTCATCTTACCGCGGTCGTCTCTCGTCCGCTGTATATACGCCATAGGCCGCAGACCGAGAAGACCAAGACGCCGGGCATTCGAGCGGACGACTCCGCAAGGCTCTTTTCGCGTGCGGGCCATAATGAAACGGCCTAGTAATCTTAGAAGAGCGCCAGTGCGCGCGTTGCGTCTCTATATGTCTATGTACACGTATCTGAGCTTCTCGGCTGTGTGTATATATACACCGGGATTCGGGCTTAAATGTCCTGAAATGGATATCCCTGCCTTACGCGCTCTCGTTTCTCTCTCTCTCTCTCTCTCTCTCTCTCTCTCTCTCTCTATCTTCTCCGCTGCGCGGAAGTTACAGTTTCTGATATTACTGCTGACAAACTTCTTTCTCTCCTTTTTTTTATTTATTGCTTGATAATAGTCCAGATATATTAGAGGTATGTATGATGGTTATAGTTGACATAATATATAAAATTCAGGGTTTCGTTATTTTCTCGTTAAATATTTGAGGATAAATAACTTTTTTTACCATTACGTGACAGCATTTTTGCGTAAACATTTTATTTTGAAATTTAAAAGATTCTGTCTTATAATAATTACAGGTGTAAATATTTTTAATAAGTCTTAAATAGAAATTCTTGTGCACATTTCAAAGCGACCTTTAAAAAAAAATTTAACTTGCACGAAACACATGAAAATCTGCGTAGTTTTATTACTCGACCGACTGGACTATAAAGCCTCTGGGAAATTCGTAGGGCGCGTAAAACTGACAGCCCTGAAGTAAGTGCTGCACGTGTGCGTGGCACAGTAGGCGCGTAAAATTTTGCGGGGGTCGGCTTCGGTATTCGTTAATGAATTGGAGCATATTGTAAGTTCATATATTCCGGCTGTATAAGCTCTTTTACACAGCATCTTTGAAAGTATTGTTCAGTCATTTATTTTTAACGTTTGTAAAATGTCATAATTTTACTTAAGTGATTTTGCTAATTGTTAAAGGATAATGTTACCAACACATCAAATCGTTGTGTTGCATTAACTATTTTAAATAAAATAGTTACATGTTTCTTCATCACATTCTTTGTAAAACTTTTCACGAATCGCATTAAAGTTAGATAGGACAGCACTCGCTGTTCACAAAATCTCCCCTCTAATGACATTTTTCTCTCAACGCGGAAAATATTATTTACGAAGGTTTCCCCGACGTCATCTCATGGCCATATACAAGGATCAATAAAGGAAAGACACCCGAAACGTCGCTCGGAAGCCGTCAATGTCAGTTTGTTTATTCTTTCCCTCCAGCCCCCTCCACCTCCTCCCTATATTATTGAAATTCAAATATAGAATTTCGCGGCAGTGTGACATTTAACAGATCGTATCGGCGTTCGACTTCTCTAGCGATCGCGACGACAGTTCTACCTTTTTCCCTTATTCCTTTAGCTTCGATGCTTTCTAGGTCTCCGTCGTCATCGCGGGAGGGTAAGAGAGAAAAAAAATAAATAAAGGGAGAAAGCGAGTGTACGCGTTGAGTCGGCAGACGCGCAATCTCGGCGACATCTTCGCTTCCTAATGAGAAGCCAGCGGCCCGTTGAACGATAGATAAAGCAGCAGCCCTGCACTTCTGCGGACTTGATTTAATTTATAATTTACTTTGCTGTCGCGGTGCGCAAGACTCACCAACGCCGCTCCGCTAGATAAGGGACAGAAAGAGGAGGGAAGACCTCCGCTGGGCGCTTGTATAGCTTATCTCGGCAAGAGAGAGAGAAGCAGTGCTTACCTGCAACAGAAAATTTGATGATATTCGTTAGCTAGAGTGTCATACAGATAAGGGGCAGAGTGACAATTTAATGCTCTATCTTAACATTTCATTTCGATATCAATTAATTGTGATGTAATATCTTATAACGATAAGTTGGATTTATTTATACTGTAAGATAATAAATATTACTTTATAAATCTTTTTATAAAAATAAATATTTATACCTAGCTATGATTATAAAAACAAACACTATAGATTCAACTTTTTATGAAGCCATAATGACTGCACTATTTTTTATTGGGTAGGTAAATTAATAAAATTGCTTTATATTGGGTTGAAATTGTAATTTATAAATAAAGTTAACTCAAAACAAGTTTATCTTTGCTTCGAATATAATTATTAAGACAAATTTAAAATTAACAATTATTAGAATGAGAAATGGCGATATGCAGCTTAAGTGGGATCAAACGTAAGTAAAACCAGTTCCAAGGCATAACGAGTTGATTATAGTTACCATTAAAAATGAGCGAAAAAGTATGCTCGGTGGAAAAGAGTAACCAAGACAAATCGTGACTAGAAGTCGCATCGCTTCTATTCGGAGCCCATGTAAAGCGCAACACGCCAAGGCGGAGAAGTTTGCCAAAGTACGCTGTAGCCTATCAATCCGCTAAACGCACATATTTATTCACGTGCCTATGTCTGGGAGCGAACGAGAGAGAGAGAGAGAGAGAGAGAGAGAAACAGGAAGACGACTGCATGCACCGAAGATAGATTTTGCGCCGCCGATCGGCGACGAGAGGCGCGCGATAGCGATTTGTCAAACTGGATTAAAATCTAGCCGGCACAAAGTGCAAGAGGCTTGCTGGGGTTAATGTAACTTTAAATATCGTAAGCACTATTATTCTACGATCTCCTTCGTTCTTTCTGTCTCTTAACGAATTGTTTGATGTGTACGCGAGGAGAAAGAATGCTAATGTTAGTTGGAGAATTATTTATTGAAACCGAAAGTTTCGAGGACAGAACCAGTTATTACAAGCAACAAAATTTCTTTGGTACGACGGTTGAAAAACGTAAATTAAAAAACGCAAGGAATTCATTTTATTTATTCCAATCTGTTCCCTTATTCGCACAGCATTTCTCAAGCAAGATATCCATCGCAGCAACATGCTCACCCAGTATTCCCTCACCACGGCGTCAATTCCAGAAGTGCACGTATTATTTCGCCGTGACAGCACTGGCCTTACGTCAAGCAGCGCCACTCTCGCCAATTTAGCCAATCCAACAACAACGCGTGGCCACGAGCCGAAATATTCGCAGCGCCGTTGAAAATTTCACTCCCGAGTGCCGTCATTAGTCGATCGTGCTCATATCCCGGTAGCACAACGGTATACCGCGCCGCGCTACCTTAACACAATTCCGCAGCATCAAGCCGGCAATGATTCGATTATTATATAGAGAGGAAGAGAGGGCAAGGGGATCTGCGACCCTCGTGAGATTCGTCTAGCGAGCCACGCGGCGTTACTATGGCAGTCGCTACCGACCGAATCGCGCGTACACACGCACGACTTGCCAGGACCGAGAGGGCAGGGATGCATTAATGCAAAAGCAAAGGGGGGGGGGGGGGGTGCAGGAGATGTATAGGGGCTGGAACACAGAGCCCCGATGGACTTCCGATCAAACGATCAATTAATAGCGATCCGCGCCGAGCGCGTCTTTCCCGGGAGGTGAGCCGCCGCTGCCTGACGCTCGCTCAGCGTCACAATCCTAGACCCAGATAATCCCAGCTGCATTAACTTGATGAAGCTTCAAGCTCCTTCCTCTCTCCATCTCTCTCTCTCTCTCTCTCTCTCTCGCCCCTCTCTCCCTCTCTCTCGCAGTCACTGGCTCTGTCTCATTTCCCTCTCCATGCAGCAGCCATATGCCGTCTTGGAAGTCGGTTTCTGTGTATTTCTAAGCGTAAGGACGGAGCTGCGCTCTCTCTCTCTCTCGCGGCACAAGCTGCCGCCTCGCTTCCGCGCTGGAAGCAATTCGAGATCTTGTCTGTTAGTTATATATCGGGGCCCCTGATGCTTCCTTACCGGATCACTGTCGTCGCAATAGAGCGAGAGAGTCTTGATTTGATTTCGTTAATTTTGCGACTGCATCGAGAGCCTTCTCCTCTCATCTCCTCGCGACGCTCTCTCGCTCTCATTACGCGGAGAATACAGATATCTCCCTGAGCTGCGTGTACCCAGAGCGAGCGAGCGAACGAACGAGCGCATCTACTGCTGCAAATTAAGTTCTCCGATGAACGTGCGCGTTGTCGTGCCTCCTCGCAAGATAGACCCCCGATATAGAATAGGGCGAGCGATCGAAAAGGGGATAACGTACAGGTACAGAACTGAAAGGTAATTCGACTTGTACGAAAATAAACGTTCGCTGGTCGATTTCGAATTGGATCTTTCGTGCTTGCGCGGCTCCGACCGCACTGGCACGATTATGAATTAATGGGCTATATAACTTTGATGTACGAGATGGCGGTTGCGTAGCGATCTTTTCTATTAAAAATATTTTGACCTGTTTCTACTTATTTCAGTATTAACAAACAAGTTGATGAAGAGAATTTTTACCCGTTCATTTTTAACTTTAAGAAATACGAGTTAATTACGTGATTGAAACTAATTTATTGAATGCGACTTTTTTATCATCATGGATTAATTGTGTAACAGATTTATGAGTTTTGTTTTTAGCAAGTATACAATCCAGGAAATAAAATAAAAATTAAATATTGCACATCGTAAAAATTGTTTAATAGTGCGCGCAGTAAACGGCAAGTAGATAAACAAGTATTTAGGAGAGAAAAGAACAATTGTTAAGTATATAATGAGACGGAGTGGAAGGTAGGAAGCTAGTCAGAATATAGTATTGGTGAGAAAGGGAGCATCGGGAAAGAAAGGAAGATAAAGGTTGAAAAAGAAAGAGCAAGAATAAGAGTGAAATAGAGAGAGAGAGAGAGAGAGAGAGAGAGAGGGGGAGGGGTGAAAGGTGGAAAATACAATGCTCCGCGAGGTTACTCCCTCGAGACTCTCGAGACCTTTACAATCGTCGAAGGTTGGAAGGCTCGTTGAGCTATGGTGTAGCTAATGTATACCTATATATATGCCCAGATACCACTTCGGGATAAATCTGCTGAGATTTCGTTTACTTCTCTAAGGCTCGAATCAAGCATTCGTCGTTCTTTTCTGCTCCGCAAAAAAAAATCAAATTATCATCGAGTTTTATCAATCGCTTAAGATATTTCCATTCGAGTTTCGAGAGCGTTTAATTTTAAGTATCGAAAATTGTAATTAAAAACTGTTGGAAATTGAGACTAAAAAGTTTCGCAAAAGCTACTGTCCAAGATAATAAACTTCAAAGGTTGCATTAATAACAGACAATAATTTCACGAATTCGTCTTTTAATTATATAAAAACTTGACTGATTAATAAATGCAATATTGAAAACCAGCAATGCAAAGATAAAAGCATTCATCTGTCATTCTGCAGTCTCTATTGATAATTAAGTTAGATCAATAAGAAAGAATGCAGCTAAAATTTTATTACTGATAAAATCGTCCTCAATCTAGTTTGGTTTTAGTTATGAATTTTCGCGAATAATCTTTAATAATACATTAACTATTTGACGAACTAGTTTCAAGATTATAATTAGCAGCACATAAGTTGGGCCTGCGAGACAGCGGCTTAAAAATAAAGGTCGCTCCCTTTGAGCATTACATTAATTATTATGGCATACAAAATAGGCGAAAATGAACTTTTCTTGAGGCAAAGTATGTCCCTCTCTCTCTCTGTCTCGCTCTCTCTCTCTCTTCACCTGAATTATTATGCGACTCCGACTATACGGAAATAACCCTGTATAGGAATTTGCGTTAGACGCGTTATCCCACTCTCTTCTCTCTTTCGCTCATTCTCACGAGTCCGCTAAGCAAGTCGTTCCATAACTATTAGCTAACTGACGTTCTTCTCGTTTATCCCGTATTTAGCGCTGCGCCGCAAATGGGAACCGGCAATTGTATTAGTGGAAATACGCTACTGCTGGATGCCGCTATATGAATGGTTATATATGGGCCTGTTAATGATCTCACACGCTAAGCTCATCGATAATTCTTTTATCACGATACAGTCATAACTACTTACAAGCCACGTCTATGATTATAGGCGATTCTAAATAACCAATTGGATAATTAGGTTTGTGCACGCGATTCTGCTACGATGAAAGTAGTTTCACGATTGCGAAGGAATACCAAGGACAATTAGAGAAGATAATCGTAATCTGTATCTACATTAGAGCTTGCGAAGCCCGAAACGTGACGGAAAATTTAAGAAACGATTAAAAAATTACTGCAATTATTTTCATGCTGGAAAAAGATTATTATTCACGTATGCGTCTGAAAAATTTGCACAAACCCAAGACTGTTGTCGCAACAAGTCGCAATGCAGCAATTTCCACGCGTGTCGCACGCCGCTATATTTTTCATAAGCGTGCCAAGTGTCTTTTAATTAAGCAGATTAAACCCGCTAACGTTATGCTGGTGGCCAACGGTTGGCTCTCGTTTGACATCTCTCGTAGCGCAGAGCTCTCGAATGAAAAAATTCCATTCCCTCAAAGGTTCGTCGTCTCGGTTGCGATGCTCGGCAGTTGTCGTATACGTCGCAGTCGTTTACGCTTCGCGTATGGACAAAGGAGAAAAGTATGACATTAATTTATAAGCTGGCGCGATATATATGTACCAGCGAGAGAGCAACAGAGAGAGAGAGAGAGAGAGAGAGAGAGAGAGAGAGAACGAGGATATCAAAGGCCGCGGCTGCTCGGGTGCACTCGCACTAATACATCGTGCTTTCCCTCGCTCGCGCCCAACCACATTCCGCAAGTACCGCAAGTACGTACAGTGGACATGTCCTCGCCGTATTACATTATTATCCGAGCCAACTAGCGTAAAGCGGACGTGCGCCGAGAGGGTGAACCTCGAGGATTTCGGCCTGGCGCGTCCATGTAAGTTTGTACGCTTGTGCGTGTGTGTGTGTGTGCGTGCATGTGTGTGTATGTGTGTGTATGTGTGTGCGGCTGTGCGTCTCTCAAATCTCCTGCTCGGCTATACATAGGTATCCACGAGGGAAGCTCGAATCAACACCGTCATTTGTTTCGTTTCTCGAGCTTCTGTATATATATATGAATATGCGTGCATCTAAACAGGTTATACGCGCGCATTAATTTTCAGACTCGCGCGCGCGTAATTTAATAAGATTAATACCGTGTGTGCGCGAACCCCGGCCATTAATCTTAGTTTATGCGCATTGTTCAATAGAACGCGAAAATGAAGCGTCACTGTATTTGCAAGGAGCATTTAGAAATTTATTCTTTTCTATTTATCTCAATTAGTATAAGATTTTATTCAGTTAATAATCTTTGCTGTTGCATTTCTTTTACGTACTAATTTGATTTTTTATATTATCATTCTGATGTTTTAATTAGTAAAAGACTGAAAGAACGTTCATCGTTTTTATTCTTGTTGCTCCGTAATATTTTTGTTGAATGAACGAGCACCCTTTTGAAAGAACTTAAATACATTCTCAAACACAATCAATTTTATCGCAAACTAATAGCCAAAGTTTTAAAATTGTTACAAGCTGTATTTAAATTCGAATATAAAAATGAAGGAATTAAGCCACCGTAAAAGTCATACGGGAAAAATTCGGCATATGCGTGCAGCCGGGTACACCATAATCCTCGTTTTTCGTCGTCTCTAATTTCAGTCGCGCACACTCGAGAGGCGCTCGTGCGACAACGACGGACGACATTCCTAATCCATAGCAGGCTTTTGTTGTCGCTGTTCTAGCACTATATATACACCAACAGCAGCGTCAGCAGTAGTAGCGGCAGCAACAGCAGCAGCAGCAGCGCCGGCGTCTTTGGGGAAGCGAATAGTCCCGAGCCGACCTCCTTTACCCCTCTGCGCTTCCGAAGCCTGCTTCGAGCAAAGCCTCTAGAGGAGAGAGGAGAGAGAGTCGAAGCGAGTAATGCCAAGATTATGTAAACGTTATTCTCTCACTCTGTCTCGCTCTCTCTGTCTCACTTTCTCACTAGCTCTCTTGCTCTCTCGTATGGAGAGAAGAGTCTGCCTGTACTGCGCGTTCGTATTGCATCCCCTGCCCTTGGGCTGTCTCGCTCTTGCAAAGACGAATTTGGAAAATTGCTAATGGAAGTGCCATTTTACTTTTTATTTCGACTCGGGCTCAAGGGATGAAGACTTTGGACTACAAGGTTTTACTTTTCCAAAATTGAAACACAGATAAAAATTCCGTTAGAATTGTGATTCTATTGTGGATTATTATTTGAAAAAAATTGATGCTCACAAATACCTATAGAAAACCAATTGTAACGTGCAATACTTCCTTAAAAAAAGTTGTATCTTTCACTAATAGAAAAAGTTTGGAAAAGGTTTATGATTTCTTATACTATGTAAGTGAAAGTAGTTACAAAGAAGTTTAGTAAGACATTAATTTTTAAAAGAATATTTTTTGGATATTGGATGCTCATTTATTATTCCTCGGCAATTGAATTAAATTCTACCTTACTTTACTGTATATACCAAGTATAGTTTTAAAAATACTGAATCTTTTTACACTCGTATCAAGAGAATTATTGAATTTCCGATGAATGAACGATTGGAAATGCTCCCAACTATCCAAAGATCCTCAACAAAGAGCGGCGATCGTGAAAAACTGTAGAAAACGCAATAAATCCATACCGTTAATTTCTAAATTTCCACCTAAATTCGTCGATTGATACTAAAAAAGAAATAAAAACGAGATCCGTCATAGGAAGTTCATCAAGCCGATGTAATTAGTTGGCATTCCATGGGTCTCTTGTCTCGCCGTACTCAGCGCTCGGCTGCCTCGTAGCAGAAGCAGCAGCAGCCGGTGGCCCAATTTAGTATAACCTATGCATATTCAATAGCCGGTCGTGCGCGCATCGGTCGCGACGCCGCGCAGCTGCTGCAGCTGCAAGGGCCCGGATGGAAAAGCGGAAGGACAAACGCCTGGCCGGCTCGTCGTCGTCGTCGTCCTCGTCGTTGTAGTCGCTTTTCTTCCTCTCTTCCACTCCCGAAAACTTGAAGCGGAACTTCAGCCGAGCAGCACGGCCAATGATTACACTGCAATCTGACGTCGTCAGTCAGCTTCTCTCTCTCTCTCTCTCTCTCTCGTAGGCGAACTTTCTCTCCCGCTACTCGCGAAGAAGTTTATGTATGCAGCGCGGACTTAAACAACTGCCGAGCTTCTGCTGTATATATATATATATGCAGAGGCGCTAATCGGGCGAGGCCGAATTCACGGCGGTAGAGTGACGAGAGCCGCACAGTCTGTTCGATCTTTAGTTTAGGCCCTCATTAAGCTTTTATAATGCTAGGAACGCGAATTGTTTGATGCAGGGGTAGGGGGATGCACAGCATTGTTTAGTAGCTGCGACTTTTCAGGGATAATTCTTTAATTCGTCCTCGCTTCAGATTTCTGCGCTAGTTGGGAAAATTTCTTTGTAAGATGTTCATAATTTCTTCAAATATTCGTGACGTTTCAAGCCTTCTTTGTAGCTATATTGCGCATAATGAATTTTTGAATCAAAGTTGAATTTAAGCTTCTCTATAATATACCCAGATTTATGAATATATATAAAAATAAATAATACCAAGATTTTAACTAGCGGCAAGGAAATAATTTAAACGTATAAACAAAAGAATTGATTATCAGACATTTTTACACCAAAAGTGAGAAAAAATGTTCTGCAAGTAGAATCAGTCTAGTGTGGCAAGACGGTGAGAATAAAATATTATTTAACGAAGACTAAAACGAGGTCAGAATAAAATGACATTTTTAAAACAAATCTAGAAAATCTGCTTTTAAATCCCAGGATTTTTCACTTTTTAAAAGATGGTACAAATTTCATAGAAATTTCAAATCCCTCTTCAAACCAAAAATAATCCTCGAAAGTTAGTTTATCGATTTAAGCGGTGACCATCAACATATGAAACTAAATACTTAAAAAAAGCTGATTCAGACCGTTGATCTTCCGCACTCACTTACACCGTGGAAATTGTAGCTCGACAGCCCAAAACCGTTTCGATAATTACTGCAGTTCATTTCGAGGCAACAACTCGCAACTGCCTTACTTGTACACGTCCAGTATCGACTTACAGTTTCGAGCGAGTTTCGATTTCGCGGCGCGCATAAATTGTATTCCGTGTGCTTCGCGATCCCATGGCAGGTCGGCGCGGCGGCTCATTCACCCCTCGACAACTTTTCCTTTATCCGCTCTTTGGGTCTGACGTCGCGACGACGGCACCGACAATGAATAGATGTCAAAAACGCAGCAATTAATTCAGCCCCCGCTAAGGGATGAACAAAGCACAGCGTAAGAATACCGCGACCCTCACTCTCTCTCGTTCTCTCTTCAGCCATACTTCAGAAGTTCTTGTTACTCCGTACAGGCGGTTTGCGAGGGGACTAGGCAAGAGCGAGAGAGGCAGAATTTTCGCGCAGGACGAGGTAGAAACGGGGAAACCGCCGCCAAGCCGGCAGTCAAGTAGCAGTACATTGACACGAGTTACCCTGAACAATGCACATAGCTAGATCATCAGCTATCTCTGCTTCTTCGTCTTCTTCTATTTCTCCGCTCTTTGCTTACATTACAATTAAATTTCCACAGTTAGTCCGTTAATTCCGTCCGTTCGCTTTTTACACTTTTCATCCGCTCAACTTCCTATTCCCGCAAGTCGCTTTCCTTTCACCTCTCAGATTGTCTTTCTCCTCTCGTTCTCTCAGTTCGACTTCTCTCTCTCTCTCTCTCTCTCTCTCTCTCTCTCTCTCTCTCTCTATCTCTATACATATCTCTCGTACGAAAACGGTTTGACAAATAACTTTTTGAAAAAAAATAATATTCCAAGCTGTGCGCTCAAACTCCGCTGGAGAGAAAGAGCGAAGAGAGCGGGGAGAGAGAAAAAGAGAGAGAGGAAGAGAGAGAGATAGAGGAAAAAGATTGCTTTTGACATCCGTTTAAATCCTCGGGGGTTTATATCGCATGTTGTCAGTGGGCGAACTTCGCCGGATGGAACTTTCCTCGCGAGTAGTCGTTCCCTCTCGCGTACATACACACACACGCAGCAGAAGCGAGAGCACCAAGAAGATGGATTTGTCGTAGAAAGGTCGTGACGAGAAGGATCCACAGCAGCTGCAGCAGCAGTAGCGTTGCTGCAAATGTATTTCGCAGATGTGAATATATTCGCAGTCTCGCGCGGCCCGGGTACACGTTGCGAAGAAGTCCTTGGCTGCTCTCAAAGCGCGGCGCATGCGGCTTCGTCGAGGGGGCGTCAAGGGTACGATTAAAACGGACCTGTATTTGCCCGTTCTCTCCCTTCACCCTCTTCGGCGTCTTCTGCTTCTTCTCTCTCTCCCTCTCTCTCTGCTCGCTTTAGCAGCGTGCGAATATCACTCGCGCTGCAGCAGCTACGCTCACCGAGCTCTGGGTAAACAAGACCTAAGCACCGAGAGAGAGAGAGAGAGAGAGAGAGAGAGAGAGAGAGAGAGAGGCGCCAGCCAGGAGCAGCATTTCCGAGCAATATCTTGTCCCTGAATCACGAGACGCAAGTTGGATCTAGCAGGTGGATCGGTTGGATGACGGTGCGGCAAATACGCGACGGATGTTTACACAGTCAGCTATCAGTAGGCTCTGGCAGCAAGCAACTGCCAGCGTTCCACGGCCTGGCTAAATACGCCAACTTAGATTGCTGCTAACAGAGTGTGCGCGCGCGCCCCGCGACGACTTGTGTGTTGCTGCAGCCACGTTGCTACTTTAGATGCTTTGCGCGCTCTTAGGCTCTCGGATATATCTCTCCCTCTCGCTCTCGCTGGCTCTCTCTCGCTCCGTGACTTTGTTTGAGAAGAGCAACGTCGCGTCGTTAGATTTCGAGAGACGCGACCTCGTGACACTCATTTTGATGCCTCGCGTCGAGTTGTTCCGCGATGATTAAAGCTTTCGAAGAAAATCAAGGAAAAGCTCGCTCCTTGATGGTTCTTTTCTCGCGAGATCCCGAGCGCGAGCGCGGCTCCGCGTGATTATTGCGAACGAGTTCCCCCTATCCCCTGACTTGGCGCTCAAATGGGCTATAAACTATCGTGGAACGCGAAATGTAGGATGCTGCCATGCCCTAGTGCTTTGGTTAAAAATGTATTCCAGATGAAAAATGTTGAATTCGGAATCTTTGGAGGTTTCTTTATAGTTATATTGAAAAATGTATTCATATAGAAAAAAATCCTTTTGCTTCCTCAAAGATGAAACTTTGTATCAGTGAAATAATTTTTTTTAAATTGCTTAAAAACCTTTTTTAATATAGTTGAAACAAAAAGTGACTAATTAAGAGAAAATTTTTTTTTCGTCTTTGTATGTGCGTGTTTATATTCTTCTATGTATCTCGAGAACGAATGAACCAATATTCAAATATAAAAATTCATTTTATTCGTATTTTTGTGGATTAGGGGCTAAGTAATAATTTTCAAGATTTATCGATTATCTTTTGTTTTATTTAAGAAAATGAGTTTTTGATTTTTAGTTTGTGAGTTTTTTTCGTATTACAAGTTTACAATTTTAAAAACTTAATTTTTGAAAGAGCTTTTAGTTGCCTACAATTTGAAACATTATTTTTTAAAATAGCAAGCGTCATTCGTTTGTTATTTTGCAAAATGTCATGTTTGAAACTTAGGTTATATGACTTTGGAATCTCCTTATCAATCATTATGAAAATTTAATAAATTATTGAGAATATTATTATCATAAATTCGTGCAATTTTCAGGCATTAAGATTTTTTTTTTTTTGAGAATTATTTATAAACTATATAATAAATGTATATTGGAAGAAAACATTGAGTTAGATGAAGCTAAGTGTCAATTCATTGTCAGCGGTTTTTTTCATTATTCAACTAAATGAGCTTACTGCGATATCTGTAATAAAAGCTCAACATCGGTTAATTTTCAGAAATCCCATTGATAAGCGATATTTAGATAAACACAGAATCATTTTCTCGTAACATTAGTCAGTAGACGATTATGCGTTTATGCAATCAGAGGACAAGAGCCATTGATCAGCAGCTAGACGAGATCTACGCTAAAGCTCGTCACACAAGACGCAACGGAGCGTAATCCTTTTTGAGGTTACGCAAGTTGGTCATGTCCTTTGCTAATCTCTGACAATGCAAGTGCATCCTGCGCTTGAGCGGTCACGGTTTGAGTTATCTGGCGTTACACTCCGATCAACAACGGCGCCAATCCCCTCATCCGGACAGGGAGCGTTCAAGATATCTTCGTTCGTTGCCCTGAATGCTAATACACGTGATTATCGCCGGGGAATTTCGATAATAGCGCTCAGAATTTCATATAATAATCTGGATTAATGTTTTGACTTAATCACATGATTAATTAATAGCTCATTGTTAATGATTTTGTAAAAATACCTATGTCAATAAACGCAATCAGTCGGTGATTCAAATTTTTTTGTTAAAACGATAAAAAATAAATTAAAAGTCTTACTTTTTTATTGAAATATAATTTTATTTGACATTATATTTAATCGGAGTAAACTACAATTTACTTCTAAAATGAACAATGGAACCATGCAATGCCCGGAAATCCAGCTCAAATTTCTTTCATCACAATATGTTATTTTGCGATAAAAAAATCTTAAATCATGGTAGAATTAAGATTGCAATGTGCAAAAGCACGTGTTGGTAATAAAGTGTGAAAAAAAGTCTACGAACCACTAACTGACCTATGCACGACATGTTCTACACGTGAAGGAAAAAAATGGCGATGCTTTTTTTTCTATTTAATGTGTAAGACCAGTACTTTCAGGCTGGGTCAGAAAATATGACGTTACAGTAAAGAATAGCGTGACAGCGTGCCTCACGGTGCAGCTCGACGAAGAAGACGACAACGTCGACGGCGGCGACGGCGGAGAAGCGGTCACGGCACGCATTTATGATGGCCGAAGGGTGGCTGTTACTGCGATTTAAGATGTCGTACGGCGAGGCCGTAAAACTGCCCCGGGATAAAGAAAGTGTTCCGTTCTTTATTATCTGCTTTACTACTGAGATATACTAAAACTTCGAAATCGCGATTGACATATCCCGCTTCAAAGTTCCAGGCCATCCTTGACATTAATCCTCGGCACTGATGAACAAGCGCTCGCAGTAAAAAAATTAATCTTGCTTCTGTATAAATAAACTTGTTTAATGAATCAACCGAATATCTAAACAGAGTTTTCAGTTCGAGGATTAAAGTACTAAAAATAGTGCTTTTTAAGTAGATCCAGATTAACTTTTTCCACAGTATGAGTTCTTATAATTAAAATAGGACGTTTTATAAAAAACATCATTTCTATTATAATAACTGATGACAGCTTTAGAAATGATCACTAATCCGAATATAAAAAACTACATTTAAAACAAAGCGATTACTGGTATTGTTTGTGATTACAATAAAGTTTTTAAAAATGGAGTAGTACTATCAAACTTAATGTGTCATTAATACGTTCACAATTCTTCACTACACCTCACAGCGGATGTACCATTAGCAGCGCGGTATTAATTAAGTGAACAAAAATGCATGGAAACGTCGTCACCTTTAAATTCTTGTTGCTATAACGACTCATCGCCGGGATTCTAATCGAATGTTTCAAGCTGCATGTCGCGAAAATTACCCTCCCCGTCAATTAACTATGACGGTAACGAGATTCAAGTATGGCCAGGATGATCTGGTTGCTCCGGATCCGGAAATCCGATTCTCGTTCGCGCGTCAACGATCGTATGTCCTCAACGTGGTTTCTCTCTCTCTCTCTCTCTGCCACTCTCTCTCTCTCGCGACGAGTACATAGTCAGTAGTACCTGACGCTCCTCTCGCACTGCCATGCAAACGTGTCCTTGCACACGCGGAAACCGCCCTAGACGGCTAATTGCGGTGTTCCGCAGACAAAACGCGCGCTGCGCTACCTAGCTTCTGCAACCGACACACTCTCTCCATCTCGAGAGCAAGCAGGCAAGAGAGAAAGGGGGTGGGGGAGGAAAGGGGTGATTTCTGCGCAAGAGGTAAAGGAGGAGAATGTGCCGAGTCATGTTCCGGCGCCCTGGAAGGACCGGACAGTGAGAGATTGCGGTATTTTCGCTTTGGCAGTTCCGTTGTGTCTGCATTTGTCTGTCTGTCTTGGGCGCGCTCTGTCTTAGCGAGCCTCGTTACACTGTCACGAGCATAGACTGCGTTCTGGCTTCGCTGATTCGAACGATTAATGAATATTGCCCAGCCGGAATTCTCTGCTATTGCGTTTCTCCAGGAAACCTGGATATCTAAGAAGGAACTCGACCAATGACAGCTTCTATAATATTGTTATTCATTTGATACATATGATACTGGTTGCTTAAAGAGAGTGAACTAAAGCTTTTTGCAGTTTTAACTTCATCAATTATTATAAGTTTGCTTCTTATCTCATTACCTTCTTAATTGAAAAACGTGCCATAACTCCAAAGGAAGAATAAATTAGCTTAAAAAAATGTTCATTTAGCATACATTTCATAATGTAATAAAGGTCACTCCTTTTTACAAAATATACTTTCATTTTTTTACTTCACGAACAATAAAACAATCGCGACTGCAAATTAAAATGCAAGTAACGTTGATATAGCCTAAGCAGCTCATGATTTATGATGAAAAATTAAATTGCACTTGCTTAGAGGGCGTCCCGGGGAGTGCACGTAAACAAAATGTAAGGCGAAGTTCTATATTTTATGGAAGCTCGCGGCATAATCTCAGTGTACAAGCAGGGAACTTTATTTATCTACGCGCGCGCGCACCCACGCCTCATAGAAGAAACTCGATTCTTCTTCGGAAGACCAAGTCGTTCATCTTTCGGCGTGTCGATGTATCTTCTGGTGCAGCTCGTAAGACACTTCTGATCATATCGAGGGAACGAAGCAGCTTGGCCCCAGAACGATCTATATTCTCGTCTCGTACGCCTCTATCCCCCAAATCATGGCCGCAGTGGCTCGAGAAACCAGAAGAAATTGGAAAAATAGCTTATTGCACTTACTTCCACTAGTTCGAAAAATTAAAATACTCTTTAGATGCTGTCAACATATTTCATGTACTATCTTTTATTATCTTTCTTATATACTAGACAATACAAAACAGATTTGAGGATGTTTTAACCTTTAGACTGCCGGAAAGTCTATATATAGACGCACCCTCTGACATGAACTTTGTATATAGTTGATACATGATACGAGACACTAATTTGGCCACTTTTAAAGGGCGGTTTGAAGGTTCAAATCCCGGTAGTCTAAAGGTTAATACGTAAATATTTAAAATATACTGAATGCTTTACTGGTTAGTTTTTCTCTAGAGAATTCAAGCGTAATAATCTAGTAAGTAACTAAGTTATTCATTTTACGCACACATTTTCCATTCTCTGTTAATTTATTTCTGGCACATTCTATACGTTCAAACAGAGTGAATTATGCAAGACTATCCATCAATAAGCTGATTTTTCATACAAAAAATATTTTTAAAAATTTCATTTTTCGTTTGTTCAAGGAGGTTTTGCAATTTTAACGAAAATTTTCTTCACTATTAAATAATAAAGACAGGAAAAAAAACAGTTTAAATCATTCTTATGGCAGGAAATTTGCTTAAAACCAAGCTTCAAATTCAGGACAATCTCTCTCTCTCTCTCTCTCTCTCTCTCTCTCTCTTCCACTATCCTCGTGTTCCATAGGGAATTCCTCGCGAAAAATGAAAACTCGCACAAGCAAGAAGATTCATACGCAGCCGGCGAGCCTTAGAAGGACTATCAGAGGATCCTTCAAGAACCTTTACTTTCGATCTGCCTTACCTCGCGCTCTCGCTCGCTGGAGGCACCCGGCGAAAGTGGCGCGGTAGCTGTATGCCACGAGCATTTCGTATGCGAGCTCGAGCGCGCTAGAGAAAGAGAGTTCGTTTCGTTGGGAGAGGAGGTGCGGGAAACTGGAGCCCCATTCTGCGAGTGGCGCGTTCTCCATCTTTATTCCTTGCTTCCTTCCTACCTTTCCTTCGCGTATATATAGTATAGTATACCCATAGAAAAGAGAAAGAGGGAGAGAGAGAGACGGTTCAGGAGGTCTGCACTTTACGCTATTTCGATTACATTCTATTATTCCGCTCCTTTCCCTCGTTTCCCCAGAATTTTCAGACTGTAACTTATTATATTCTCGAAATAAAGCAAATCCTTAGCATTTTTTTTGTAGTATTCTATTTTCAGCTGCGCTGGATAGAATTCAAGGTCGCTTAAATTTAAAGCTTGGAAGGATAAAATTTATCGATACTTTGTTTGAAGAAGATATCTTAATTGGCAAAGGTGTCAATTGAGCGTGAAGAAGTATTATAGATGATTCATTGCCAAATATATTTCTTTTTTTTTATAATTTGAGGAATGTAGTACATCATAGAAGAAGTAAATATTTTACATTATTGGTAGCTATACCAGTTTTGAACTTCAGATTCCATAGTTTCTGTAGTAATAATATGGATATAGCTTTACTAAGTAGGCAAAATATATAAGAGTAACGTTATAAGTACCTTCAAAGTAATAAGTAAAGTAAGTTCCTTAAAGTTTCTCAAACACTCTCTAAATTCCTTATTCCCCGACTGAATTTCCGACAATTCACAACGAATATGTATATATAGCATAAAACAGCTATTGCCAGACTCGCGTGCGCGAGCCTATATCGCGAGCAGATTAGTTATTCTTAATCCCCGTGGGAAATTCCGGCAAGCAGCCCAATTAATATCTCGAATCGAAATCTTATTTCGCGCATACTTGCCCATTGTGGCGCGCTCGCCCACACCGAGTTTCTCCGAGTCTACAGTTTTGGACCCCCGGAAATCACAAATGAATACGTAATGCGGCTTGGCAACCAGTTAGACCAGGTATGGGTTAGGCCAATCGCGGCCGAGTTTTCCAGCCGGTGAACTTGTTATTCTATCCCCCATGGCAAGTGCTTTTTACGTCCGGCCCGAGGAGCGGCGTGGAATTCGTCCCCCGGGAGGGTAGCTCGCTTCTAGGTTTGCCTCAAAGTGAAACGAAATGCAGCCACAGCGGGAATAGCCTAAGCCACGGGACGAATGTAATTTAATGATGGACGCGAACGGCGATTAGGCGACCGCTAATATAATCTTGATATTTTAATAAGCTACTTTGAGAGCTCTGTTACAGTTTGGAATTTCATTAGGGATGATCTGTGCGATGAATTATTTTTGTGGCGTGATTAATTTGTTATGAATACATATATCTAGCTCTGTTATTCTTATGGATAAAGGATTTAGGAAATTTAACCCTTACAGTACCGGCATCTCAGGTAGCGTTTCGCCCTCAGAAAAGTAGTATAAAAGGTATCTTATATCAGTGATTGATCATAGGCAAAGTGTCGATCAGGGGGGAGCCAATATATTGGTTTTCCGGTCCGCAACGGAACTGCCTGAATTGAAAATTTCAAATCCGAAAAAAAATTATTTTAAACCATACATAACCTTTTTACACTATACAAATACATGTTTTCGATACATTTTTCGATGCTGAATCCAAATTTGGCATCGAAAAAACGATATTTTCAAAAGCAACCCCTACAATAAGGGAAAAACTACCCCTTTACTACAATTGAATGACTTTTACTTATTTGGCAGTGCAAATATACGTTTTCGATGTATTTTTCGACGCTGAATCCAAATCTGACATTAACAAAACGATATCCTTTAATTGTTTAATTTAAGAAGATTTTTTGGTGCGCCAAAATATTGGTTTTCCGGTACTCTAAAGGTTAATAAGAAATATTTGTAAATTTCTATAAATTTAATATTGCTTTTAAATAGAGGACATAGAAAAATATGCTAATGAATTAACAGAGATTCTTTTTTAAACATTAGTAGACATGTTTGAAACACATTTGGTGAGTTCCTATTGAGAAACTCAAAGTTTATCTTCAAAATGTACATAGGGAATGAGAACGATATATGTATATATATGTGCATTCGTTCTAGACTTGCGAAAGTATACAGGCCCCCTTCTCGCTTTTGACTTAAACGGTGTGAGAATGAGGTCGGTTTAAGTCTGTCACTCTCTCGAAGAACGCGTTCTCGATTTTCTTGAGTTTCTTCGGTGGGTGGAAGATGAAAAGGAGAGAGCGAGGGACAGAAAGAAAGAAAAAGGAGTAGAGAAAGTCGCCTTGGAAGGATCGAAAACGTCAAGACGAAAAGTACTTGTCTCCCGTTCGAGTGCTTGTTGAAGACTTCGTATCTGCTCGTGCATAAGTAAAGACGCGCGCGCATCACCTTAACCTCCTTCCTTCCACATCCCCAACACTATGCAGGCCCCCGCGAGCTACGACTTGCCGCGCTATCTGCCACTTTTGCTCTTTTCCTTCTCTCCATCCAGCTCCTCGCACACCTCTTCCCACTTCTTCATTCTTTCATACATGCATATACAGAATGAAACTCCCAATCACATTTTCTATTCCCCGACCTATACGAAAGAACGACTATAGCATAGGCACCGCGGGTACGAGTGGCTGGTGTATATATGCAAAAAAAAGAAAGAAGAACGTATATGCCTGCACAGTGGTACGAGATCGCGCGTGCGAGCTTTCTCGCGAGTTTCTTTACATTTTTATAAAGCAGCTTAATTCGTTGGTAGATCGGAACGAGCGAGTCAGAAAGAGAGAGAGAGAGAGGGTGAGAGAGAGACGGTATAGCAAATGAAAAAAAATAGAACAGGTCTGTACGGCGTATGCAAGGGAGAGTTGACTGCTAGTGGGAAAAGGAGATGTCTTGTCGTGCACGAAAAGCCTTCCTGCGTTTGCCATGCGCTCGGTGTGGAAGAGGGAGTCGTGAGAAGGCAGATGGAAATTCGTAGAGTTGACAGAAGAAAATGATGAGAGAGAAAACGAATAGTAGGAGATAGAAAATTAGACGGCTTATGCGTTTGCAGGAGTTCGCTGTTGATTTGAACATTTTAATGTGTTGGGACGATTTTTAATTGAATAACATTAATTCGAAATAACATTAATTCGAGTGGCAAATCTATTTAAAAGTTTTTTTATTGAAACTAAATTGTAGATGTCAATACTGCGACATATTTATATATGCACAGAAAGCACTTGCAATTCGGCATTTTTATTTTGAGGAAACTCGTGTATACGTATTTTATACATTTCATTGAAGAACACAAATATCCTTGAAAATGCTATTTATTTTTCCAAAATTATTTTTGAATATCCACAATGATAGTTCTTAAATTTTAGAAATTTACTCTCTGGCTGCTTATTAGATTCCAAGCTCGAGGCTGCAACAGTGCAGGAGAGAATTTTATATTTATTTTTTGCACAGCGAGAAGGGAAAACGAAATAAAGAAAAGAAAATGAAGGTAATGGAGAGCGAGGACAAGGACAAGGAGAGTAGGAACGCAGGGGAATGAGAGAAGGTGAAAAAGAAAAGGAAAAGGAGAAAGAAGGAGAAAGAATGAGAGTTGCGAATGTGCGCATGATAAATTGTTGCCAGTTAGGTAAGTACGTTAGCTACATACGGCAGCGGAGCAAGTGCATGTATAACTGCACAAGAGATGCAGAGAGAGGGAGAGAGAGAGGAAGAGAGCGAGCGAGAGAGAGAGATAGCAGGAAAGAAAGGGTAAAAAGAGGCAAGGGGTAAGAGAAACGGTGGAAAATAAAGCAGCGGAGCATAAAGGACGAGGGCAACGAGAGAGAGAGAGAGAGAGAAAGAGAGAGAGAGAGAGCGAGAGAAAGCGGGTCCAGAGAGAAAGAGGGAAAATTATTATTGGAGAATTTATTTTCACCAGCAGGAATTATTGCTGCCATTATGCCGACGAGCGAACACGTGTTTTATAAGCGCCGAGCACATGGAGCTGGACTAGCTTCGGGGCACTCAGTCGTCGCCGTCGTCCTCCTCCTCCTCCTCGTCCTCGTCGTCGGCGTTATAATGGCCGTTGTGCGCACAGCCGAAATTCTTTCCTCGGGATCCGGTCGAGGCGTGTGCGCCTCTGTGCATTCCATTGCCGAAGACGGCAACCGTACCGCGAAAAATAATTAGCCAGTTACTACTGCGGGAGGCTGAGGAGGGGACGATGAATGGAAATGAGAAAGGGCAGTGATATATGTCGTATGGTTATGTGCTTTGCGACAAGCTGCTTTGCCAAGAAAATTATCTACTTTTGGGAGGAAACTGAACCAATGGGCTTTCTGGGTGACTTACATAGAAGTTTGGAATATTTCCGTCCGAGTTATTTTCCTTGGGGTGAAATTTTTTTTGTGTCATTAGGTGACAATGACTGTTATGGATTGAACAAATTCCTGATTATTCATATTGAAATCGCAATTCGAATAATCATATGCTCTAAATTCAAAACATTGAAAACCGACATATTATTGTAAATCACAATTTACCTATTGAGGTAAGGTATAGTTTCATAAATAAATAATTAATTTTATTCAATAAATAAATCAAAATATCGTATAAACTTCAAAAAGAACTTTCACTTAATACATTATTATTATTAAATTTACTCTCCATATTTGCTGTTAATTCGTTTTTATAGCTTTTGCTTAATCATTCGACGTACATCCTGGAAGTAAAATTAAGGGATATTGAATATTGGTTTATAAGACAGGAAGTTTCAGTTTATTTAACAAGATATAAATTAACTTCCTGTAAAATAAACTGAACAATAATTCTTTTCCTCCTTAGTTATTACATATTGTTTACTATTTTATTTGTCCAGAAACCCTTTGGAAAAAAGTTTGCGGGCTCCAGGCAACATATTTGAGAGATACATATCTAAAGTTTTTTTCATAGCCCTGAATAAAATATACTGTGCAATAGACAAAATTGTGGCTCTTGGGTATATTTGTATTACGTTCATATATTTCCTACGAAAGAAAAACATCGAGCCGATAAACTAACACAGCTGAGTTTTTTTTTCTATCTACGACCGAGTTCGCTATAGTGCTTCGCAAAAAACTTACATACATTCGCGACTATGTTGCTGACATACAGTCTAGTTTCGAAAGGTGGATAAATAGAGATATGCTGCGATAGAGAGAGAGAGAGAGAGAGAGAGAGAGAGAGAGAGAGAGAGAGAAGGCAGGGCATCGAGTTACTGCAGAAGTACGCACATAGTGAAGTGCATCGTATATCAGCCACGAAGAACACTACAGTAGCGGTCTGCATCTCTGGCATCAAGTGCCATAGTACAGGAGGCGAGTCATATATCCACATAATTATGGAATATCATGACTTTCAAAAAGTACCGTCCAACAAGAATAAGAAGCAAGCTTACAGCTATATTGCGGGGGCATGGAATACCCGCGGTCAGAGAGAGAGAGGGAGAGAGAGAGAGAGAAAGAGAGAGAGAGAGAGAGAGAGAGAGTATCTAGCACCGCTAGGGAAATTTGAAGTATCCGAATACTCGAGAAGAAAGTTGAAAAGAAAAACAGTTGCGGCAGCCTATAACCACTTGGCCCTGTGATCCTCAGTACACAGATGAATTTCGCGCAGCTCGCATTCAGTTTCAAAAAGCTCCCGGTCCCCGCGCGCGCGTGTTCCGGGAATTCTAAGGATCTTCTCTACAGCACGCGTACGCGCTCTGCACGCCAAATAAAGTTTCACCGAGGAGCGAACGAATAAACTCTTCGTTTGCCTTTCTCTGTCTTTTTCGCACTTCTCTACACACAGACAGCATCGCGCGCACGCGCGCACACACGCACATACGCACAGAGAGAGAGACATAGGGACACGCGACTTCAGATGAGAATCTCGTGGGGCTTTGGGCTTTCCACCCGTTGCCGCGCTGCTGCAGCCTTGGCGCGACGGCGTTCGTCAGTTGCGGTTTTTGAAAGCCTCAGCGCGCGAAACTGTCTGCCGCATAGAAAGAGAGAGAGAGAGAGATAGAGAGAGAGAGAGAGAGAGAGAGAGAGAGAAAGATGGAAGTGAGAGAGAGAGGGATGAAGGAAAGAGAGATGGAAGGGGCGGGAGAGAGAGCGAAGAGCGGGTTTCCGCAACATACGCGCGCAGTAGAGAGACTGCGGTTGCGATACCGCAAGCTACTACAACTCCGCGAATGCTATAGAGGGAGGATGAGAGAGAGAGAGAGAGAGAGAGAGAGAGAGGGCTATACGCTAAATCCCTCTAACGAGCTTACTTCTCGTAATATCTCGGGCGTTTTAGTTTAGCTTGGAGCACCGGGGGAATAAATTCGTTTACAATTAATACGCCACTCGCATGGGAGTAAAGGGTATGCGGAGCAAGGTACAGAGTTTATAAACACATGCGGGATTTGAGCCGCTTTTTTTTCCTCACTTTCTTACTAGCTGCGGTCGTGGTGATAATGATGATGATGGTGTTTGTGGTGATGCACTAAGGAGGATTCTAGATAGATTACGAAAAATGTTTCTCTCGTGAGAGCTTGAATGGCTTCTTTACAAGCTCTGTGTACAGGAGACGTAGAAGGATTGTTTGAATGTCTTATGGGCTGACTGCTAAGGAAGAACGAGGCACTTAATCTTTACATACCAAAGATTAAAGATCTTTAGTTGATCTTTAGTCACTTTGGAAACTCACTTAATGGAGAGCAATAGAATTTCACAATTCTGTTGAATAGTAACATCAAAAACTTTAACTATTACCAGGTATGACATGCTTCCTTTCTTCCAAAGAGAGGGTATTCAATAATTTGACGATGCGCTTCATGATATTGAAATTGTACTGGAATTTGTATTTAGCCAGATTAAGTGCCATGGCTGGCCGAGGAAAATAAATTTGGAATTCTCGTCGGGCTCAAAGAGTCGACATGTAAAGAATGTAAGGCTGCCGAACAATGAGTAGAAGTTCTATCTCTTGTGTCTGCTATGAGGAAGATAAGTAGTCGCGCATAGATGCTAGTATACGTCGGGCTAAGACCTCAAGGTGAGAGAGCAAGAGAGAGAGCGAGAGAGAGAGAGAGAGAGAGAGGAATGAGGACCTAAAGTTACCAGACTAAGAACGCAATTGAGTGGGATTAAACCTTTTCGATTGCTTCCAACTTCACGCGGGTTCTTCTGAGGGGCGATGATGAAAGGACGCCTTGAGCGCAATGCTCCACTCAATTCCTCTGGATTTTCGACTCGTGGGAGAGCTCGTGTTTTCTGTCTCTATGCCCCTCGCTACTTCCCTCTCTTTCTATCTCGGGATTAATTGGATATTTTTTATTGTCAATTTGTGATTGAGATCCCAGCAGCAGAAGCAGCAGTAGCAGCTTTTGTCGCTGAATGACCAACTGGGAAAGAAGATCAGCCAGAATGTGACGCTTTGTCGGAGAAAAGAATGTCTGTGCGTTGAAGGAAAGGCATAGGGCCTTTCCTTATCAACGCTAATGCAGCTATGATTCTAAATCTTTTCTTCCTCTTTCCTTTTGATTGCTAAGCTCTAATCTTTCACGATTTCAAATGAGTTTCACAGTGATTTTATTACTGTGAACGAATTGGTACAGATACAGATTTATTCAAAATTATGATCTTTAGACGATAGTGAAACATGTAATTGTTGGTAAAACTAGTATGTCCATACCTGCCTCTAATAAAATTCTAAGGACAGCGTAAGAAACTAGCACTATCATTTAGAGTATGAAAACCCATTTAATTTAAAATAATTAAATTTGAAGAAACGTCGAGTTAATTATTCGTTATGCTTATACATGGAAGTAGAAACAGACTATTAGTATAGAAAAATACTGCAGTAAGGGGACCAAATTTTTTTTATATTGAATGTCTTTTGATGTTCTAAATAATGAAGTAGGTTGCATACGTTGCCCCTAGAATCTCCTTACTTTTTATTTCGAATTTTCAAAAAATAAGAGTACAAAAAAAATTGAATTGAAATTGAATAAGCGGTTTTGTATGTAAAAGAGCGAGGTGCAATATTAAATTTTGTTTTATAAATATTTAATTGTCATTTAATCAATAAAATGCATTTTAAGATTATGCAGCCATAATTTTTAACTCTTTAATATTATAAGCCCCTATACATAATAAAACCTCGCTTACAATTTTATAAAAGTACTGTAAAAATATAATATTTTTATCCACAGTTTTTAATACGGATTCCTATAAGGAAAAACTTAATTAATAAAAGGATCACAGCCGGATGCAAAACTCGACAAATCAAAACGCGCAAAGTAATAGCTCGCAGCGTCGGAGCTAACCGCGCACGAGCACGGCAAACCGTTAGCTTTCGCCGCCGCCGTCGTACTCGATTTTTCTCCTCGAGAACGGTAATCCCGGCGTAGAATATTCCACGCGCTCAAACGGAGGATGACGAAGGACCGTACTTAAGAAGAGGGCATTCGTGCGCTCGCAGACATGAGCTAGAGAGCAAGAGGAGAGAAAAAAAAGAGAAGAGAAAGAAAGAGAAGGCGCGCAGCTGAAGGAAAGAGGTCTGCAGCCGAGAGAGAAAAGAGGAAAGTTCTCACTTTGCTACTTTAGCCGGGGACTGTTGCGAGCTAACGCACACCCATGTATGTAGGCACACACACACACGTAGATAGAGCGGAAAAGAGGAAAGAGAGCGAGTGTGCCGTGTAAAAAAAAGCGAAGGAAGGAGAAAGAAAGACGAGTCGCGAGAGAGAAAGAGACGCGCGCAATACAGGGGTAAAAAAGTTCTCCCTGGCACGCTCGCACATGCGCGCTACTACATACACACATACACACATACACTTACACACCTACACACCACACTCAGGACTAAATCGCGGACATTTTTATATGCATACACGGCAAAAGCACTGAAATATTAAACGCGCAATTACCGGGTCCATTCACCGTGAGGTACCACTGAAACGTATACGCGTATCGCGCAGATAGAAGCTAAGGGAGACCAAAGAAGGACACACGGGGGAGCTGCACATACAAAGAGAGAGAAAGGGAGAGAGAGAGAGTGAGAGAGAGAGAGAGAGGAAGGCGAGCTCGTGCATGAGCAACTCGGCAAAGCGCGTAACACGCAACACATCCCCACCGCTCGATCCCTCGTCGACGTCGTCGTCGTGCCGCCACCGCCATCGTCTCTCCCTTCTCCCCCCCCACCCCTCTAGCTTCTCTCTTTCTCGTCTCTGCGAGCTGCCGAGCTTGCGACTTGTCAGCGAGCGCGATGATAAAAAGCTCATATGCAAAAGATGAAAAGCTTTTAAGAGACGGTCGAGCAGCGTGGACGGGAGGCGGGTGCTCGCTCTCGAAAAAAGGAAGGGAGAGCGAGAGAGACAGACAGATAGACAGAGAGAGAGAGAGAGAGAGAGAAAGAGCAAGAGCCTAGAGAAAGGCGCGCACGCTCATTGTTTTTAGCGTTGTGCAAGCATGACTTTGTCGCGCGCTACATTGCCGACGCTGCTGCTGCCGCTGCTGCTTCTGCTGCTTGTTGCGTGGACCATTGCCGCGAATCTCTGTCTCTCTCTCGCTTTCGGCGACAACGCGCATTGCTAAATATAGATGGAAAAAAGCGTACTGCAAGCTCTCTCTCTCCGCGCTCTTATAATACGACGAGCGAGAAAGTGCGAGGCGCAAGTTATAGCGTATGAGCTTTTTAAAAGCTCTCGACTCTCGGCTTGAAAGAAAGGGGAATATTGCAAAAAAACATGCGAATGGAATACAAAAGCCGAGGAAGCGTTATAAAACGTACAAGTGAAAAGGAATTTCGTTGCAGCGATGCTCTCTGTTTTATTAACTTTTGATGGTCAAGATAATGTTTGCGTTCGTTGCGGCTGTTAGTGAAATGCGCGAATCAAGAATAGGTTTGGTGATGAATCCGTGATAATGTGAGTATATTTTGAAACAATCATCAACAAGGGATGTCGAAGGTTAATTCTTTCATGCCATACACATTTTAAAATACTCAAATAATATTACTTCGATTTTTTTTTAATATTTCAGTTAACCACGATTACGCATCATCATCAACCCTTAAATTACCAGTGCTTACTTCGCGTTATCTACGAAGAAAAGCCAAAGAAAAATAAAGAGCGCGTAAAAAAGCAAGTGACGGGAAGAGGAAGAAGAAAAAAAAGTAGAGAAAAATTTTGTTGACTCCCTTATCAACTTTAGATACTTAAGGGAGAGTCTCGTGCGCTGCTGCTTCCACATCGACTACATGAAAAATGCGCGCGGGGACACAACAGAAGCAACAGCAGCAGCAGCAGCAGCAGCAGCAGCCGCGGCAGCAACGACAGCGCCAGCAGTACAGCAGCACCAAGTTGATATCGTAAACCTCTCTATGGCACGTTAACGCGTAAAGCAAGCGAAAAAGTAAGAACGGCAGAGGAGAGGAGAGAAGAAAAGCAGCAGCAACGGCAGCAGCAGCAACGAGTAGAGACGCCGACGGCGTATACCTACACACGCACACACACACGCGCGAATGGGGGACGCACAATGCACAAGGAGCGTCACCCGCGCGCGCGCATCACGTAAACCTATACATTATCTAGCAGCCATTTCGGTGGCAGGATGGTGCGAGCGAGCTGCTGCTGCTGCTGCTACTACTACTACTACTCCACCTCCTCCTCGCCGACTTTACGGGCTGCTCCATCACGAGCAGAGTAGCGCGAGCAGCCACCGTACCAGAGAGAGAGAGGGAAAGCTTAGCTTATCTCAATGCAACAACGCTATCTGAGGCTTCCGTCTCCGCTGCAGCAGAGGCTCCGCCGAGAAACTACTGACGACGTCGAGCGAGAGGGAGAGAGAGAGAGAGAGAGAGAAACGCCGAGACTAATTCGCCGGTCAAACGATGCGCGTATACGTGCAGGTTGCGGCTGGCTGCACTCCTCTCTGGTGCATGTGGGGAGGGGGAGGGGCAAGAGGGTGAGGCTCGTTACCCAATTCCGAAAGTTCGGTCGAAGATTAGGGCGGCAATTTATAGCGCACTCGCGGGACAATAAATTCGCCGCGATATCAGGCGCGACGAACCCGCACCGAGCCGACCTTGCATCCTCTTCTGCTGCTGCCCTCCACCCATTTATATAGATGCATGGCTCTTAAGTATTGACCGGGTTATTGTGGCTGTATGGAGTCTCCGATGCGCTATCGCTTTATGGCGGATTTTGAGACAACGTTTAATCTAACATCCCCTCGCTGATAACGCGCTATGCCGTTCTTGTGCTCTGTACATTATAGGCACGCGCATAATGCGGCGTTTGACGATGCAGATTTTATCGTTTTGTTGGCCATCGAAGAACGCCGGCTAATGAAGAACCTTGGATATTTTGGAAGAGATTTTTTATGCGAAATAAAAGTTGCAATGATGACTTCTGAGAGGATTTAATATATAATCGATGGATAATGAAAGCGAGATCAACTCGTTAGCCTACTAGTGCAGAACTGGATGTGGATAATGACATTTTTATATCAATTAAAGAATAAGCTTTTTGCGCTTCCTTCCCCGCTGTAAAACGAAGGAAAATATCTGCATGGCAGTTGTACGATACAATATTTAGAATATCGAAATTGAATGACAGCCATGTTCGCATAAAACAAATAAAGTCTCGCGTAGTCCTTTCTACGGGAGCAGCAGGTATACCTCGAAGATAAAATCGTTAGTCTCGTCGAGGCTAGAGATACTCCAGCAATTTTCAAGCTCCCCAAAGAGGAGGCACTGATCCATTCGTTTCGAGGTTGCTTCACTTTCAGCCGAGGACTGTCCTCGTGGGACGTCCAATTTCGCTTCAAACAAAGAAGCGCGGCCTCGAAAAATGACAGACTATAACGGTCGCACCGATTCAGTCTATCTTATGTATCCACCAATTCGTTTTGATGCGTCGCCTTGTTTTTTTTAAATGCAGATAGGAACATACGTGATTACCTGGTATTAATTTTATTGCTCATTAAATAAACAGATGATTATTACGAATCTAGCATTAGTAAAACCGATATTTAAGCGTAGAAAAGTGACTAGGGGTAAAAATAGAGCAGCGATTTATCGCAAAGCATCAAAATTCCACTAGAATGAACTAATCGCATACTTAACCGTCATGGAGTGTTAACTCGTACAAAATGCGAGTCCACCCTATCTAACTCTTGTACAAGAGGGTTAAGGATAACGTCTATATTGGCGGCAACAATGTCTCAACTCTCTTCCTCAGTAGCTCCTCTCTTTTCTTATCTCATGTGAACTGCGGCCGAAGTTCAGAAGAAGTCCCGTATGGGCTCGAAACACTGCTCGCCACTTACGTTGTGTAAACAGTTTCGGCAAAGACCTCGAGGTTGAATTCGCCATCAATGACGTTTTCTCTCTCTCGCTCCCGCTCTTTTTCTATTTTGCTCTCGCAACAAAAAGCTCGAAGTTTTCTTCCTCATCCTTTCACTCTCGCTCGCCTACTGTCTCTTCATCCGTTGGTGTTCACGAGAAAAGGACAGATCGAAGGATACCGTTCTCTCTCTCTCTCTCTCTCTCTCTCTGCAGCAAGTGTATGCGTCGGTCGAGCTTTCCTGCAGACAACGACTAAAAACGTAGCCACTGTATATGCGCGGGCTTGCAAGAGAGAGCTAGAGAGAGAGAGAGATCCATGAGGCTTAGTTGGCTTGTGTCCACAAAAGTGTCCATGCCGCGGGAAAGGGGGCGCCTGCCGTTGAGTACACAAGAGCGACAGCGCATAACGATTCGACGGTCCAGCATCTCACACAACATACGCCAGCCTGAATGAGCTTGGCTTGTTATAAAATGCATGGGATTTCGCTTTAACACTGGACGGTGGAGGCCGCTCGAGTTTGCTTCTGGCGGCGTATTTAGAGTTGGCCACTCTTCTTTCAAAGACTTAAACCCGGCCTCGTTCATGGTCTCGTAAGATGAATGCAACAGGGGCTGCAGATGCTTGGTGCTGCTGCTACTCTGCCTGGACAGCACGTTACTCGTTCGTCATTGCAGACGATAAAATAAGGAGGTCGTCGAGTATGTACACGCGCATTGCGGAGATGATGATGTTGTCGAGAGACCGAGGTTATGGTTGACGTTACACGCCGTAGCCTCGTAACGCCATGTCCACTGTTTTTCTTTGGAGCTTGTTTATTTAATAATAATTGTTCATTGACGAAACATGAAATGTACGTCCTGTTTCCTTAACCTAAATCAATATTAGAGCTAACAAAGAAAACGTCTTTTAGCACTGAATAATCGGATTAAATCAGATATAGCCAATTTCATTCTACAAAGTTACTTAGAATTGTAGGAATTGCTGGAATCCGGATTTTTCAGCTGAAATAATTTAAAAGAAAAGATTTTTCATCAACGTTTCCGGAAAATTTGATTTTAATGGGATAAAGTTGGCGATTAAACTTCGACGCCCTTCGAAATTGGATTTCAATTGCTCGTTCGAGTGTTAATTCACGCGTTAAATTACGAGCAAAAACAGTAATGTGATTCCCATGACTTGTAATTGGTATATCATCACAATTAAAAGCATATTAATCTGCACGCTTACGCAATCAAATACTGATTCATATCAATTTTAAGTGAATCATTATAACTTAACAGAATGACTATAAATTGCATGATAATTTATTTCACTGTATTTACGTGCAATTTACGATGAAAATAACGTCTCTGCAATTGTATTAAACAAAATTCAATTAAGAAAATTAGTAACTCCATAAAAAGCGTTACTTTTATTAAATGGAATCAATTATTTTCTAAAATATTTTTTCGAGTAGTACACTCGAACAATAGAAAAAGGTAATATTTATTAAGCCTTCGTTATTCCATACTGTACAGATTTTAATATTGTCTTGTAACGACGTAAGGAAATTGAGAGAAAGAGATAGCGAGGGACAGAGAAAGAGAGAGAGAGAGAGAGAAGAGAAAATCCAATCAATAAAATTACGGTAAGATAAAATCTTGGAAACTCTTCCCCCCAGTCTAGAGTAAGGAGAAGGAGCAGAGGAAGAGAGAGAGAGAGAGAGATAGAGAGAGAGAGAGAGTGCAATCCCAATTGCTGAATTGGAGTGGAAGTCAAATGAAAACAAATCATAGAGCAGAAGTGGTATATATGTAGCGTGTGAACGCGCGCCTCAAGGAAAACCAATATCGACAGACCTTCTGGCAGAGGATACTTACCTGATGCCGCTCCTCTTTCTCTCTCACTCCTTTTTCCCTATATACCTCGTCAGGATAGGTGGATATCTCTCGGCTGGCAGAAAAACAAAACGATTCTCCGAGAGTACGTGATATAAGGATATAGATGGAAAAAGAAAGAAAGCTGAGGGGTAGAAGGAAAGAGAGAGGGGGAAAGAGAGAGAGAGAGAGAGAGAGAGAGAGAGAGAAAGGGAGGTAGCCGACGGAAGTGAAGGTAAAGGGGAGGCGAGGAGAAGCCGAACACCCTAGGGAGCCGGCAGCTCGTTATGCGAGACGTGCTGCAACTCTCCTACGTTACTTTTCCCTTTCTCTTTCTCCTTCTCTCCTTCTGTCTTCCAGGCATTCCTTCTTTTTCCGTTCGTTTCTTTTCTCGCTTCTCTTTTGCCTTACTGTTCTCTCACTCCCTCTCGCTATCTGGCCGCTTTTTCAGATTCTTTTTTTTTTCGTTTCCCAACGGACCGGATAATATCTCACATGATACCAATGTATCATTGAAATATATTCATAAACAAATCATTATTGGCAATAATCGGGAGGGTATTCGGCCTGAGCGCGATATATATACGGTGGGTAGTATTTTATCTAATATGACGTGAGGAGGCGAATTCAACGACAATATCTAAAAATAAATAGATATTATTTATTAGTGGGCGAATGATTTATTTGAAGAAACATTCTTTTTGTATTTTTTTCTTTTTGGGAAAATGTGCAGATAAAGAATGATAATGCAATTAGAGTCAGTAAAAGTTAGGAAGGCAATCGATAGTTGCTGAAATTGTAATTTATTTAATTTTTCGTGGTTACTTTGAGAGCTTATAAGTTTAACATTTAATTTATGGTCATAGCGGAAGCTACATCTAATTATATAACATTCCCAATCATTGTTTTATAAAGTACTAAAAATAGTTTTCATCGAAATGGACAATAGCTATACTACTAAAGTAAAAAATAGACAATAAATATTGTACTAAAGTAAATATCGAGGAAACATTATTTCTTGATCATAAGAAAATAAAATATATCCGAATTGTTCAAGAAATAATGATTCAATCTTGCTAAAATGCATCGTTAAGCTCACCCTGATAAAACTAGTAAAACTGATGCATCCCTAATATTTCGCCACATCCCCTAAAAAAACCCGTACGACGCATTTGGGCACAAAGATCGTGCGAATCAAGCCAAAGTGCACCCATAGCGCATACATCTCACTCTTGTTTAATATAATCTATTCGTCTCGGTGTTTACAAGGAAGCAAACTCGAGCAATATCGCCAAAGTACTTTCCGCAGTTATGCGCTCACGAGTGTGTGTGTGCGCTGGGCTCGAGCTAGGAAAAATTATAGACAGCCCCTATAGCTCGCTAGCTCTATAAGTTTCTGGACAGGATGCAGAGCGAAGAGACGGAAAAATGAAATCGCGTGCGCGCCCTCTTTTTCTGACGCTCGACTTTCTTTCGCTATGCGCTCTCGCTCCTCTGGGTACAAATATATACGCTATCTGGCAGGCAGGCGGCCTTTTATGCATGGGCCAGAGGTGCGACACGTTATATCAACGGGGCACGCCAAGGAAAAGCTTTCGCTCTACTAGTGCTCCCTCTCTCTCTCTCTCTCTCTCTCTCTCTCTTCCCTTTCTTCTCTGTTTACCGACACGGCGACAAAAAATACGAGAAAGAAAAATTGAGAGACGCAAGATAGGGAAATACGGAGACGTGTTTGTTTATGCTTGTTGTGTGGCGCGCGCGTTTCTTTTTTCTTGCTTGAAGAAAGCAAGGGGATTTCATTGACTTTGAACTGCTTCTTTTCCATTTTACGGATTATTGATATTAAACATCAGTTTTTGTTGTCGAGGGTGAAATAAAGTTGTTCAAAAACGTATTTTAAAAGTATAAACTACTGCAATTGTAATATTTCACTCGCACATGGTAAAGATTTAGATTTCAACCAAATTTTTAATCTTACGTACCATGAATGTGATATGAAATAAAAAATTAAATTTCAAAACTTTACTCTTTTTTAAAAGTTTTATGGAATTTCATATTATAAAAGCAGAAAAGTAAACTCTATGAGTAAACATATATAAATAATGCAGGAAAATGTATACATAATCAAAACACATCTACTTGCAGGATAGATAATGTTAGAGAAAACTGCAGAAACTCGGAAAATATAAATAGAAAAATTGAAAAAATAGGATAGAAGAGTTGGTATATGAAACTATACATAATACAAAATTATGTGGAAAATGTATCCCTGTTCTCCCGATAGCGAAATTAAGTTTAGCAAGCAAAACCTCGACAAAGTGTTTATTTTAAGGTGAAGTTCTCTTAAAAAAATGGCTTTTAACAGTTTTTTTTGTTTTTATTAATTAATCATTTCTAAAGGGTTTTATTTTAATTTTTAACGGAAAAATAGATTTCCATACGAATTTTTTAAGCTTTAATAATAATTTAAACATTTGACGAAAAATTTTCACTACTGCTTCATTAGCAAAAAATGTCAAAATGTTATATGAAGCGTTAAAATATTATCTTTAATAATTTAAAATTTATTAAAAAAGTCATAAAACATATTTTGTACATGATGATAAAATAAATACCAAAAGCATGTCATTCATAAATTAAATAGGAATAGCTATATCGAAATATATTTTTATAAATTATTATCGATTAACTTTTTTATTTCATAACATAGTACCACAGTAAATAAAAATATAAATTTTTTCTTATCAAAATCGAGTTATGCTCGAACAATTTACCGAACAGTAACTGTTACACTTCGCATTCATACATAAATTAATGCAGTCTTAGTCTTTTTATACCGTATGTCAATAAAGAAGGAATAAAATTTAAAATTTACAAAAACTTCCAATACGAGCTCGCCTATAAAATATCCACGTATTTCAAGATAAAAAGTATAAACCAGAAGGAGAAAAAAAATTGCATAAGGTGTTCACTATGTATGCAAAAGGTACAATTCCATTATTTCCGGACGTCGAACGTAGGAAAAAAACAATCGAGAGGAGCGAAAAAAGGAGGGGAAGGAGAGAAAAAAATCGCAGCCAGGACAGAAGTAAAATTCCGAACGTAGGAAGCAATTTGGTAAAAGTAAAAATGTCGCTCGCAGCAGGTAACTGAGAAATCAGAGGTAGCGGTGCCGGTGGCCCGGAGGTCGAGGCAGCAGCAGCGGCGAGAGACCGAGAGAGAGAGAGAGAGAGAGAGGGAGAGAGAAAGAGAGAGGAGGGAGAGAGCGTAGAGGGTTTGAAAAGAATTGTCGGGACGAGCGGTAAAAGGTAAAAGGGGGTCGAACTGGTAGAAGGGGGTAGAGAGGGCTGGTGCGTCGCGGCGGCACTGTAGTAGCGGGAGAAGGAGCGAGCAGCGAGAGGAAAAGGGTACAATTAAAATTAGCGCAATTCAGTCACTCGCCGGTAATTCGCGTGCCTGGCATTTATATTATTAAGCCGCGTAAATTTCTCTTTCCCCTTCTCCTTCCCTCTCGCTCCTGCTCTCCCCGTGCTCTCTCTCTCTCTCTCTCTCTCTACCTCTCTGTCTCTCTCGCTCTTTTCCAGCGCGCACGCGCTCTTTCATTCTCCCTTTTTCGCATTCATCCGTTCCTCCGGCCTCGCTTTTTTTGTCTTTTTTTTCCACATGCTCTACCTTTCCCTGTCTCGTTCGTATCGCGGACACCACAGGGACGAGAAAGAACCGAGTGAGTTTTCTCGCGCGCGCATTCGAGCGTCAGCAGCAGCCGCGTCAGGGCAGGGAAATAATTTCAGGTTTTGACAGTAAATTAGATGTAATTGCGCGTATTTGGAGGGACGAGAGCGCTTCATTATTAACTCCTCTCATGCGTGCAGGCCTTACGTGTGAAACGCGCGCGCGTCCGTGAGTATGTGTGCATGTACCCTTTCACGCCCGCATCTTTTGGATTACACCCTTTTACCGTGACCCCGTATCTATACGTAAATAAAAGCTACAGAATGAGCTAGCGTCTTTTATTAAATTCTGATATGGAGCTCAAGTGACCTATGTGTATATAGGTATTTGATGTTGCAAGCTTATTCGAAAAAATAAATTAATGAAATTTTTATCTCAAATAGAATTTATCTGGAATAAAATTTTTGTAAAAAGATTTTAATAATTTCATTTATTCATTTCAATTGTCTTTGGGAATGGAGGAATGGGAATGGGAATTGAGCTGATGACCTCATTGATATAACCGTTCATCAATTTGCAATATTAGTTTAAAAAGAAATTTGCGAGCTACAATTTTTGACTACTCTTGCGAATAAAATCGTTATACTAATATGATTACTCACCTTTGGATGTGTCCTCCTGGGGAACGCTACTTTCGGGTCTATCTGTAACACAGATAAGAGAACAAATTAATATCTCGAACATGATTAAATTAGGTTATCTACAATTATTAGTACAATTATAATATAATTTCAGTTTATTAGAAATTAAAATTGCGCATATAAATTATACGCATTTGTAAATCAGGATATTGAAATTAAAATAGTACTGATCCAATAATACTTTTGATATTTATCGTAATCATATTTCCAATAAGCCAATCACGCAATCATTGCAAAATCTTGGGGGGCCTGTACGTTCAAGACTAAGTCAATCCACAGCGACGTAAAATATCGTGCATCGGTTACCACGACGCACACGACGACGACGACTGCGACCACTGGTTTCCACTTGACCGCAGAGACTGCAGTTTCGTAGTTCGCATCAGCAGCACTGGGATGCACACTTTGCCGGGGTGCTCACACAGTAGCGTCGCTTTGAGCCGAGCATCCCCGTCCAGTGTAATTCAGAATTTAACTGCGGCCCTATAGACTCGGATCGGAGCACCATTTATGTTGATTAGCGCTCTACTTTTGCGCGCGGCGGTGGCGGCGCAGGCAGCCTATACGTTGACCTCGCTCGAGCTCAGTTTGTTTATTAGCTTGCCACGCGGCCGCAACGGACAACGATATCGGTCGTCACCAGCGGCACAATCGCCGTATACATGGCTGGTTCCTGCAGCGCACCAGGCACTGGACCCGACCGACTCGACCCACAGCAGCACACGCGTTTATATCTATGTGTGTGCGTATACGGTGCAGGGGAGCTGCTGCTGCAGTATACAACGATTCCCCCTCCTACGCACCCCTCCCACGTTCGCGCAACCTCGCAAGTTTCGCTTTGCCTCATCAATGCGATGCTCACCAAATACGCGCTGCGGGACTCCGCACGTACGCGATTACCGGGGAAGCGTACACGCGGAATAAAGAGAGAAGGAGCTCGAGAGAAAGGCGTGCGCACTCGGGAGAACTTGAGAGAACTAGTTTCGATGCGGCTTGTTTGATTTTAGAAGCTGGATTGCTCGAGTGTGCTCTTTATTTGGGGCTTTATTAGGTATTTTCGCGGTGGATCGATATAAAAATAAATATTGAAATAAATAACTAAACTGAAAATAGGAATTCCAATCATAGTGCTAAACCATATTCTTGCGGACTTAAGGGGGTGTCAAAGTCCTACAGTTACCACTCAAACTGTTTTACCGATCGGATATGAATAATTAGTAATAACTAAATAAATAGGTAAAATTATGCAAATCCCAAATACATGTGCACTTCCTCTATTAATTATCTATCTTCCAGCAAAATTTCAAGTGAATATTTCAACGACACCTTCAAAAATTTCTGCACCGAAAAAATAAGTATTTGCACCGAAATGAGTGCATTTTTTCGGTGCAGAAATTTTTAAGGGTGTACTTGAAATATTTACTTTAAACTTTGCCACATGATAGATAATTCTTAGAGGTAGTTCACCTGTACTTGGGATTTCCATAATTTTACCTATTTACTTAGTTATTATTAACTATCCATATCCGACCAATAAAACAGTTTCTGTCGTACCAACCGGATATTCAATAATTCGATATTGCTAAATAAATACTTGAAATTATGAATATTCCAAATACAGGTGCACTACCTTTAAGAATTATCTATCATCTGACAAAGTTTGAAGTAAATATTTTAAGTACACCCTTAAAAATTTCTGCACCGAAAAAACGCACTCATTTCGGTGCAAATACTTATTTTTTCGGTGCAGAAATTTTTGAAGGTGTCGTTGAAATATTCACTTGAAATTTTGCTGGAAGATAGATAATTAATAGACGAAGTGCACCTGTATTTGGGATTTGCATAATTTTACCTATTTATTTAGTTATTACTAATTATTCATATCCGATCGGTAAAACCGTTTGAGTGGTAACTGTAGGACT
>UELU01121474.1:0-15078 GCA_900490025.1 Megastigmus dorsalis | reverse complement strand
GGAAAAAGCGAGAGTGAACGATACAGGGCGGGCGGTTCGAGTTTCGCGGTAGTGCTTAGCCACTGCTTAAGACTCTCTCCAACCTCTATCTCCCTCTCTCTCTCTCTCTCTCTCTCTCCACATTTCTCCAACTGGCGCTAAGGCAAACCCCACGACTTAACTCCCCGCCACGCAGCTACGCCGCGAAACGAGCTCGGCCGTTAAACGCGACGTTGGTACTGCTGCCGGTGCTGCCGTCGCGACGGAATAAATTTACCCTCATTGGACGATTAACGCGATTTACGGGGCTAAATAAATTTAAGCCTCGCCGCTTCCCCTCTCTCCCTCTCTCTCTCTCTCTCTCTCTGGTATAATATGCGCGATTCGCAGGTCATTCGCGGTCTTAACGATATATATATTATTGCGTGCAGCGCGCCTGAGGAGACGGGTATATTGTTATTATAGCCCGCTACGGTGTGGAATGCGTTGGCCGCGAATGGACGCTCCCGATTGTTCTCATCAGAATAGTTATTAAGCTATTGTGCAGGGCTGAGTTTCGTCGATCGGGATATTCACGACTATTCTTTAATATTTGGCCGGCATACAGATGAAATAATATATAGATATGGTCTTGAAAAATTGATCTGCGGTTGTGTAGCGCTCCAAAATGAATTTAGATAAAGAACCGCGCGGCGCTATTATTTATTACACCAAGACTGTACATCCGAGAAAGTAAATTTTCTCCAAGGCGGAATATTTGTTTTTTTTTCCCTTCGTAATCGCCTTAAAATCATGCAAATGCGCGGCCGGGATAAAAAGCTGCTGCACACACACGCGCCTACACTCGTACATACACGCACAAAACAGCCACCCCAACCCGTAAACATGATAAATCACTTTTCGACCCAGCACCAACTGCCTCTCTTCTAAACATCGACTTTGCGGCGAGCGCGCGCCGCATTATTCATCCCTCAGGCGATTCTAACCTAGTAAACTTTCCCCACGGGCCCATTTATCCGCACACTATTCTCGCATCAAAGACTATCCCTCTATTAGTGTACAATCGAACCCCCGCATCAAGGCGACCCCCACGATTCGCACCAGAAATAAGAAGAAGACAAAAAAAAGACATCGATCCTTCGACACCGCAATATCCGTTTACATGCAACGGAATCTTCTTCTTCTTTTTCTTCGTACACGACGCGAAACATGTCATCGGAATAGGTATTCTGCGCTTCCGTTGTAATTACATTTTCGATGAATTCCAGGTATATACGTGTGTATCTGTGTGTGCGAGAGAAAGAGAAGTCGAGAAGAGCAGTGCGGAGAAATTTTCCAGAGGAGCAATAAAATACGAGGGATTATCACGCGTTGTACAAGAAGGAGAACCTGAGAGAGAGAGGACTTATATTCCTTTGAGCCTCGATTGTGAACGAGAGCAAGAGGGAGAAAGAGAGAGGGAGAGAGAGAGAGAGAGAGAGAGTAAGCTTGGGACACAAAGCTTCTGCAGAGCTCTCGGGGCGAAGCCGCCGTGAGTCCGTTCCGGAAGCACCGGAAGACGCCGAGAGTCTATACATGCATGTGTGCGAATGCTGGGGTATATAGAAATGCGAGTGTCTGTAGTATCAGAAGCTGTGTAAAGGGTTTATATCGCTGCTCTTCGAATTCACTGCTCGAAAGACTTTTCTTTCTCATTCTATTCACTTGGTCAGTGTTCGCTCATTATCTACTATTTAATTTATACCAGGTAGTTGGATCAAAATAAATTGTTTTACCGAACGGATTGAATCGTTTGTAAATTGCCACTTTGAACATTATCGTTATCCTTTATTATTATTTGGAGCTACGCTAGATAAAAAGCAATATCTGATCTCTTCAAAGACACCTTTCAAACAACGAACCTCCAAGCCTCGGTTCTTTCATGGTTAATTATTCTCCGAGCCCATTAATTAATCTCTCAATCGACCTGTGGTTACGATTATTCGCCGTAATACCATCTGCGATGATGTAGTATCTATTATAATAGCGAATTCAATAGTCTGGTTTATCATCCAACGTTGACGAGTAGGTGTTTAGTTTCGCTTTGATGTCGATTCAAGCAAAACATCGCGGTCGCGCGTCGCTCCCGTAATCAAAGAAATTTATTTGAAACCACGTTGAGTGTACATCACAGTTACTCCGCGGCCGGGACAAAATGTGGTATAAAGTAGAAAAGTTGTAGAAATGAATAATGAAAATGTATGCGCTTTTTGCATTCTGGAGTACATCAAGCTTCTGTTACGGTAAACCATTATTAATGTTCTGCATCATCGAGATTATTAAAATTCCGTAATTGACAATACAAATGCTTAAATCTCGTTACGCAATTAAAAAGTTTCTCAAGCAAACGCACTTATATATACACACAGTTACAGTGTTTGCTTAATTTCGATCTCTCTCAGGCCTCGTTACGTCATCGTACTCGTTTTATTCGAATCTTCTTCGTTCGATGTTGCGCGATTATTATCGGATATATAGAGCGGGGCACGCGTCTCGTTAATTTCCGTATACCGAAATCGCGAAATATCGCCAGTCGCGCTTCTGCGTCTCGAGTCCAGGATTTTAATTAAACTTCCAAGTTAGCGGGTAGAGAATCTCTGATCCTCGGGCAGGCTGCAACGATCGGTTTGCTTAATCAGTCGATAATATTTTCTACGGATTCGATCATTTCCCCCTTCTTCTTTTTTTCTTTGTTTCGCGCGTCTCGTTTCCATAGTTACTGATACCTCTCCAGTGCTTATTAATTAATTTTCGCGGAAGCTGCGCGTAATTAGCAATTTCATTTCGACTGTAACGGTGTTTTATTATATTATCGGAATAAGTTTTTATGATGTAGCGCGCATGACGAATCATGCGAGAACTTCGTGTATTTATTATAATTTATATCGTATATATGTATATACTGTTTACCATCGCTGTGATAAAGTGGATCGGACGTGCTGACTAAGTATATCGAATTAAATTGTCTCCATTTGTTCGGTGCTATATAGTAGCTGGAAAATGTTGGCCAATAATGAAATTTACCAGAAAACTTTGCTTCCAACGTTACACGGGTACGCGAGTTGGGAGATAGTTTCTTAAATCAGGGTGGCGGAGTAGAAAAGTAAGCTGGAAAGTTTTGAAACAGCCAGTAATGAAAATGTATCTCTTCTACGTATATATTTTAAGATATGTTTCTTTTTCAAGATGTGTATTTTTATGAAAACCACATCTGCGCTGCTGGGTGAGCTTCGTTTAAAAAATTCATGCCCCGCGGTAATATTTTATCTACTTTGTTTTAGAATTGTATCTTTTTCATGCCGTCTGGTACAATTTTTTCTGCTTTATTTGAAATATCAGGAGTAATGGTAAATATGATTATTATCAAACCTAAATCGCTACTTTGATGAGTCTTTCGCTATTTTCTTCATCAAAACAAAAATACGAAATGCGGATTTTCTTCAAACTTTCGATCGGCTTCTCATACAATGAATAAAAAGCAAAAAATTCCAATATAAAAATCCGGATCTGCAAATTGTTCAAACTGTAACGTAAGTCACAAAATTCCACTGAAACTTCGCCGAGCAAAGTTGAATAAACCGTAGGTTTCAGTTCGCGCAGGGCGCAGACATGTCTCAAACCTCGTCTCAAACTTATCATCTTCGATGCATACCAAGCGACACACACACACACACACCGGCAAAGAAAGTATGTGGCTCTCAATCACATAAATCAGTCTGTCCTATATATGCAAAACCAGAGGAGCCTAACCGCGAAAGCTCAGAAGCGGAAACGTCCGTTCCGCGTTCGCCCGTATAATAATTCTTCCAAGACTGCACAGAGAACGCAGCTCCGAAGCTCGGCAGCTCGCTGAATGGAGACGGCCGCGGCGGCCCGCCGACGGATCTGCAAGTGAATCGAAATTGCAATTATCGAGTTAGACCGTACCACGAAACGTCCTCGTCGTAGTCTCGCCTCGCGCTATATACTCCCATTCAGTCACACCATACATATATATGTGTGTATATATGTGTTTGCGCACGTGTTAGCGCGGGTTTTGTTCGCAACTGGACGCGCATACCAAGAGCTCATGTCCGTTGTAGTGAGTTTCTTGAATCGTCCGCGATTGTCGAATCACTTGCTTTCTTGCCTCGTTTGACGAGACGTTGCTAATGGAGAGCGCAAATATACATAGTGCATTGTGCGTGGATTAGAGTATGCTAAATGCGGATGCTGATGAGCTAAGAATACGAGTGTTGATTGTGAGAGTGATTTTAGGATTGATTAACGATACTGATTCATTTCGAAGAACGTTATTTGAGCAAAAATAGGATTTTAAGAAATTTCATTTGATTTAACATTTCTTTTGAATCATTATGTATGGAAAGGTATTCTCGTGGTAAAATCATATTCAAATATATTGATACTGCAGATGTCAAGAAACATTTCAAATTGAAGAAGTAAATTTATGTACAATATTTCCCTATATTATTCCACAAATATTTTATAAATACACGGAAATTGGTGACCCCAATTAATGACTTGATTAAATGTAGCGCAAGCAGCAATTATAGTCAGTTTTTTTTCAAATTCCAATGTTGCCAAGTTTGAATTTAAATAAATATACTTGAGCGAACTAAAAATACACATGGTACACTGAACCAAGTTGAATTTACCAATGTCAAATTTCAAGGAAGTTATACTTGGTTGATATATCAATTAACTTGGTTGCGCGTACTTGGTTACCACAACCAATTTTTTTTCCGCGAAGGAACAAATAAATATAGGCATTGATTTTTTCACTCGTCTACTTACAACTTTTCATAAATCTGAATAACATTAATTATTGCACGGAGCAAAATGTAAACACGTACTTGCTACAAAATGCACCCTGTTAAAAAAGTGCAATATTCAAGGCCACGAGATGAGAAAAAAAGCGAAAAAGAATCTTGTACCCAAGTGCCTAATTGCAGACGGACTCGAGTCGGGGCTTAAACGAGATTTCGTGAAATTCCCGCCTCCCTAATAAAAAGAGTTTTTCAGCTCTTTTCTACCCCTCCTCAAACGACGCGTACATAATGAAACTCGTGCGACTTGGGCGCGTACATGCATCTTGGGGGGAAACCCTTGGATTCAAAGGGACTCTTTCTCTCTCTCTCATCCACTCCAGTCTCTTTTTCTCTTTCAGGGTCAAACCCCCTTTTTTTAATGGTAGACGACGAAGTCGTTCAGGGAACAGGAGTTAAAAGCGCGGAAGAGGATATAACCGAGGAGGAAAAACTTCGGGAAAGGACGATTCTACTTTTGTTGAAAAATCAGCACCCGAAAACTCATATCCGTATAGGCGCGTGTCACCGTTGCCCGGTACTGTTGGTCCTCTTTTCGTGAAATTGCTTTTTTATTGCGTTTGCTGCCATGGCTTCCTGGACGAGAGATATTTATTGAGCGATTTTTCATTTCTTGCTCGTTTTTAAATCGGAGAGGCTTATTCTCTTTTGGAATGATGGACATTGCTTGAGTGGATAAAATGAGGTTCGTCTTTATATTGTTTTGTGATCAATTAGAGATTCTGTATAGATAGATGGCAATGTTTTTAATCGCGCCTTATAAATGTCAGTTTATTAATATTGATTTGCTGTGTATCTTTGAGAGAGAATTCATGTAGAAATTTCTCGAAGTTAGCCCCAGATTTTCCTTACATAGAAAATACACGCCCAATTCATATTAGAATCCTATGAGATGTTCTGTCTCGTCTGCGCTTTGTCTGTTTCAAGTTATATAGAATCGGAAAACTTTAAGACGTTCCTGACAGGATTCTGTAAGATATTCCATGATTTCGTGATTTTCACATTATAAATTTGAAGCTAAGAGAATCAAGGTTATGACTGGAGTTTCTTATTCTGATCTTACATAACTTATAACTATTACGAATACCTCGACGAATATTTTACGATTTTTCAACGGAAAGTAGATTATCGAACTTAAAATGTTTAAAATTAGACGTACGTATTTTGAAACAAAAATTAATTTTTTCGCATATATATTAACATCGGGTAAATTTTATTCATTATTGATATTTTTTAAACAAAGCGTTTCTTGCGCTATCAATGAAATTTACAAAAGTGTTGAACATAAATCCAATTATATTTTAATCGACGACTTACGATTTTTTGAAATTTATAAAATCGTAATTGAATAATTATGGAAAGTGCTCAACTTTTATCGGTAAGATAGCTTTTTATGAAATTTAGAATTTTTGGAGTGTCTCATCTAAAATGCACAGATGTACAGTTTTCCTCATGTCTCGCGTAACATTAACTGCATGAAAATATATTTTTTTCACCAGGTAATCCATGTTAGAATCTGATTTCATTTCTTTACCGGAATATTGTATAAAATAAGTAGATATATCTATCAGGGATCCACTGAAGCTTCCTGGACGGATTTCCATTAAACTCGAGGAATCAGCTCGGAATCCGGTCGGATTTCTCTAGGAATTTCTACACAGGAATAAATGAAATACTTTTTAAAAGACAACCTTTTACTGAATCAACTAATGTAATGTCTTTCAAGGCCAGCATTAATTTTTACTATTATTAAATTTGAATAGCTTTTAATTTTATCCAGAAATACGAAAATTAGAAAAAATTAAAGCATCTATGGACATGTACCGAGTCAAAGAATTTGAAAGGAAAAGTTCCAGTGAATGCATAAAGCACGAATATCTCCACCTTGCTCCTTGCTGATATAGAAATTTTTAATATATTTTTCTTTAAATGTGCAAATACTCAACTTCAATATACGCTAAGTAATTTCCAGTAAAAAGAATTCATTTAATGAATAAAATTAATTATTCACTTAAAAGCTAATTAAACGTTATGAATAACATTACACGTGCACTGTAGCACGATAATATTGCTTTCGCTCAATTCAATACGCAAATCTGTCATAAATCCGCATGTTTATCAACTCCTTCATAAAAATACATCATCATCTAACCACAAAAGTCTAATTTTATAAAGTAGTTGAATAATTAATACTTCATTTCAACAATCAAATGCAAATGAATGATATAATAACACGTACTAAATTTCAACATAATCTGCGGTATACAAGGTCATCACTCAATTACGACACGCGTTATATTACGTGCACAGGGCGAAAATCACGTTCAATCTCGCGTCACTCGCTATCCCAGTCAAAATAATAGTAATAATAATAACAATGATAATAGCGAAAGGCTGAGCCGCGGCAAAAACGTCAGGACAATGAAGTACACTGCAGCAGCTGCAGCGAATAGAGAAAAATTTCGCCGTCCGTCCAATTCTCATTCCGAATCATCCTCGCATGCGAAAAGAAGAGGGGGGGGACGCAGGGAAAAAGAATGGACGAGACACAAAACGACAGACCGAATATAATATACGAAACTGCCGGTACGGCAGCAGCGCACACGCTTAAAAAAAAAAAGAAAAAAAAGGAAGCGGTAGAAAGGCGGTACGGAGGAAAAATCTCCCGTGATTCGCTCGACATTGTTCCGACGTATAACCATCTACCCTGTATGCACAATCTCACATATACGCGTAGATTCGCATATATTTACTTGGTCTGGCATAGTCCAGCGATGAGTGTACACACACATATATACACACATATACGCATGTATAAACAGATCCTAGTCTCCATCTCGTCTGCTGAATCGCTGCCACTTCTTCCCCTCGTCGTTTTTACGATATGACAGTCGTGGAGAGTATGAGGCAAAAAAAAAATGACGGCGTCCCGAGGGTTTGCAGACGCACTCACACACACACGCACGCGCATACGCGATATAAGGAGGGAAATTTTCGTATATCGCACGAGGTACGTAGACGCGACGTCTCATCTTCCTTCCCTTTTTTTTTTACGGTATATTTATTGCAGCTACAGGTTATTGCGCGGCCATTACTCCGACGACGAGGCATAAACGCGACGCGATATTACGATTTTGTTGGGTGTTGGAGGGAGAGGAAAGAAATGCCGGTACTTTGGATTTAATGATTTTCTTCTCCCCCCGTGCCAGCTTCTTGACGCGCGCTTCGCTGGAGAGGAGATAGAAGTTGTTCCGTTTGTTTTTTTAGCACCGGACTTGTTATGTACGGACGCTAGGGAGTGTTGAACTTTAGTTGACGACGGCGAAAGGTCCTTGCAAGTCGGATTATTGGAAGTCACGCCCCCCTCCACCGGTGAATTTCTTAGGGCGATTGCGCGCAGGTGTAATTCGGCGATTGGCTGCGGTTGTGGGCAGTTTTATTAATACAATACTCCTTGAAAACATTTGTACGCAAACTTTTTAAATTATTTCATTATTGCAGTTTTTTTTTTGTATCGGCTTTCACTTTCAACGATATTTATGTAGAATCTTACGAGAAATCGATCGAATCAATCAATACGATTATTTTCGCTAAATTAGCGAAAGACTTGTAAAATCCAGTAGCGATTGATCTCCGGTAGCGCAAGACACACGACGAAAGCTCAACGGCGAAACAAACAACAGATATATAATACCTATAAGCAGATCACGTGTAACGGTAATGGATAGAACTTTCGTATAATATGCATGCGATGTCTGTATTCTCATCCCGCGGGGTTCGCGCACACATACACACGCGAGAGCGGAACAGTAATCCAGAATCCAATTCCCGATACTTATATTCAATGCTTGTTGGGGCCGAAGAAGTTTGTCTATATATGTATATATACACGCCGATTTTCGATTATTCCTCTAGTAAGAGCTGCAGGATATTCTTTCCTTTTGCTTCCACGTCCTCGTGTGGCCGTGTGCCTCGCTTTTCCTACGACTATCGGCTATTATTTGCTCTCGTTTGCTTCGGTGAATAGCAATGTTTACCCAGGAAATGCCGTCGTTTTGATCGGCTTTATCGTGTGATTTTTGTGAGTGTTTTCTTGTTGTTAACTAATTTTATGTATTATTTGATATGTATAACAATAAATTATTGCTTGTATGAATGGTTATAATATACATACGGATAAATGTTATCAAACAGATAAGTTTTTTTTTTTATTTCTTTCTATATTTAGCGTTTATTTAAGTCTCAGTATACGGTATAGTTAAGGAAGAAAGCAAAAGGTAAGGAATATCTTTTTATCGCAGCTCCTTTAGGACTTATAAGAACTCCTTTCATATACCGCCCAATTCCTCGTTCTATTTCTCACAGTTTTCAAACTCATTGTTAGCATTCTATCTCGGCACAAAGCTCTTTCTATTATTCATTTAACCTCGAATTCGAAATCCTCAATTATATGCGCCAACATAGCTATACCTTACCAAAAATTTAAAGCTCAGATGATTACTCAGAATGCAACCCATTCATTCGATGCAGTCTCTATAAAAGAATTTCATTCTCATACCTAAAGTATAGTTACGCGGATCTCCGACGGTCGACCAAAGATAAATAATAAATCAAATCAAAATCAAATCGCACTTACTTTTTCCGCACTCATTCTATTTTTATTGGGCATTGCACTTTTCTACTTTTCAAACTCGTTCCCACCTCTCATATTCTTTTATTTCCCATCTCTCTCTAATTCTCTTTCTCACTCTCTTCTTTTCGTCTCTCTCTCTCTCTCTCTCTCTATCTCTCCTTGGGCGCATCCCTTCTCCCTCTTTCCTGCAGTTTCTTACGAAGCCTTAAATTCGCGTTTTATTAGAGAGAGAGAGTATAGGAGCGAATCTGCAGCAAAATGGATTTGCAGTGGACGCGCGCGCGCTCCTGCCCCCCGATAATGCCGTTTCCAGCGTCTTTTTCTCGCCTCGCGAGACTTTATCGTTTCACCTTTCTCGACCTCCATTGCCTTCAGCCTCTCCCCTTCCCCCCTCCTCTGCCCCGTTAGTAGCCAGATTTTCTTCTCGAGGGTGGTTCTCTCTTTTTCTTCTTCGCTCTCTACTCCCCCACCGCACGGAAATGACCGTCGTTCGAGAACTCAATTTTTCCATAATACGTATGATATTGTACCTTTTGGCTCCCCTTCTTATTTTTTTCTCCCATTGTCTCTCGAGCACTCTTTCTCTCTTTTATTTTACGAGAATTTGTATTTGGCGAGTTATTGTGGTACTGCGGGTTTACGATCCAGAAAGTTTCTGAAGGAGAATGTGACTTTACACGGTGGTAAAAATTGTCTCAAACGCTCAGAATTTTGGAACGACTCGAGTGTGGAAGTTTACGTGTCGCTTGAGTAACGGACACCTAATGAAAATCGAATTAGCGTTTCTTCCCGATTATTAATATATATAATTTGTTCAACATTTTTCCTGTTACCGAGCATCAGTCAAAATGTGACAATGGCATTAGAAAAATTTATCATTCTTAAAGTACTTCCGAACTAATGAAAAAATGAAGAATATCAGCGAGGTATTTACTGAACAAAAATTACGGTCTCCGCACGGTACATATGCAAAACGCGCTGATTGAATTTATACTTCGTACAGCACATATCGCGATACTCAAAGAAATCCCACACGTAGCGCAAATACACATCAGTGTCCTCGCCCCTCGAGTAATTTTTTACAATCCACGTTATACTTTTCCACAACGCGCGTCTGACAGCTCCTGCACTATATACCTTTCGTCATATACATCCATTAAAGATTTTTTCTCTTTTCGTTATACGCGACACAATCAATCATGATTCGCGCATCCATCTCGGCCCTTTTCTCCTCTCACCAAATATAAATCTTTATATTTTTTTTCCGCAGCAAACAAAAGGCCCACTTTTACCGCAGAGAAATTTTTCAAAAAGGAAATATTGCGATTGTTTTTATTTTTCTGCACCGCTCACAGTCCGTAAAAGTGGCAAAACGGTACAAAGCGCGCGATCCGGAGCGTGTCGATCGAAAATACTATGTCTTCCGTGCAAACTCACCCTTCAACCATTCCTCCCTTTATTCTTCTCCACCTTCCCACCCCCCGCGCACGAGCGGCAATAACAATTTCCCAAAATACATATCTCTATTTTTTAACAGCCCCCGTCGTTTAGCCGAGGAGCGCGCGTAAACTTAAACGTGCGAAAGCGCGCGTGTATAAAAGTCGGGCGCTGAGCAGCAAGGGTAAATTTATTCAATTCCGCTAACGAGCGAGAGCCGCTCGCGTTCCTGCGAGCGAGAAGGCAGAGAGAAAGAGAGAGAGAGAGGGAGAGAAAGCCAGGGACGCACTTAACGAAAAACGGTCTTGGAAAGCGATTTCCACTGCTCGAGGGCGACGCGCATTATGTGTATATGCGCTCTCGTGCAGCTTATATTACGTCCCGTTCGCAAATGTCTTGGGCCGTTAAAGAAACTTAAATAACTCAATCTTTCCCCCCATGAACTTGGGAGCTTTAATTGAAATAATATGCAAATGGATTTACGTGAAAAGCTTCGAGTTCTGTTTAGCTTTCGCGCGAAACGATTTTGGTTTAGGGCATTTGGGGGAAAGATTATATAGCTTCTCGGGCTTCAATTTATACAGTGCGAAAAAAATTTTTTTTACCATTTCGTGTGCGAAACATGATTTTTCAAGCTTGTTTTCCATGCGCGAAACATGCAATTATCGCACTTTTTTCAAAGCGTGTGCGAAGTATTTTTAGCGTGCGGGAAGTAAAATACTTCCAAGCACAAAGTCGTGTTTCGCATACATCGCGGTAAAAAGTATAGTTCTATACACGTGCGGAAAGCAGGTGAGCCTCGCACACTTGTATCGAAATATACTATTTCGCTGCTAGGTTACGCGAATCTCTTGAAAAGGAAAAAAATTATTCATGTTAATACACTCTTAAAGAGTTAAGAAAATTTTATTTCACGCTTGGATAATCCAAAACGCAGTTTGAAGTAAGGCAACCATCTGAAGCAGTACATTCCACGTCTAGTATCCACAATTATAGTATGGGATTTTACAACAATAAAAACAAACACGCTGTTGTCCAATTTCCAGTCTGCCAGAGTCGGTGAAAATTCGAAGTGATACTCACATACATATAGTTAAACGAAGCAATCTATAGACTCTAAATCCTAAAGCGCAATCAACCCGCGACATTCTGTATAATATATATATATATATATATATAGATGTATATAACGTATCCTGTTGCGTCAGAATAAACACGCGCTTATATGCATATATAGCGAGCTAGCGTTGTTTTTTCACATTTTCTTTTGCAAAGAGCGAATTTTGTTGTCGTCAAGGATACACATTTTGTATTACATATATACGATTCAAGAGTATGTCACTAACGGAATTGTATATATGTATTTTTCAATCGTAAAATCGACGTTTGACGCGACCGGCTGGTTATTTGTTTATTTTTCCTCTCTTTTTCTCTTCTGGTCTGCAGCTGGGTGAATCTCTGTTTTTTTTTCTCTCGACCTTTTTTGTTGGACAGTCTCTACTATATCTGCCTCTCTATGGCTCTCTTTTCGGGAGAATCCGCGCGAGACGGAGCGAAAAGTAAACGAGTCGGTTGAATAATAAATAAACGCGTGGGATGAGAGAATCGCGCGGCTGCTGATATATCGAGAATGTCGGAAGAGATGGGAGAGGATAGGATTGTTTGTGTTGCGTTATAGCTTATGGGGTTATCGCTCGAACTTGCGCTGTCAAATACTTGGCGGACTTCTCGTACATGGCTAATAATTGCCAAGTTTAGCATCGATGCGCGACGCTCCCGTAGTCTCTCCAAGTTTGCTGACTCGTGGTAGAGTTACGTAGGAGCTTTCGAGTGAGCTGCTCCACTGCGTGCAAGATTATGCTCGCCGATAACTGATCCTTCGTGGCTTGTTCATTGGCTAAGGGAGGACACGGCACTGGTCCTTCATATATAGCTCTTTACGAGCCTACGTACTCTTCATCATATGAGAGAAATCACCGAAGAGCCGAGGTTCATAGAATTACAGCTCCTGCGCGTTAATGCTGGCAGGTTAACGAAGCTTACTTTCAGAATGAATTGGAATATAGTGGATGGAAATATAGTTGAGTTCAGTTTCAAATGCAGGCCATAGTTTAAGCTTATAAGAAAAAGTGTCGTTGTATTCTGTAGTTTTTACGTGTCTTTTAAGAAATTCTTACACTTTGCAAACATTTGTTTAACAATATTTTGTCTCTCTTCATTCTTTCTAAAAACAATGCGCAAATACTTCATTACTGCATAATAAGAGAGCAAGCTTCTGAGCTTAAAAATAAAGCACTATGAAATATGCATTCGTCATGCGACCTCATTATAAAGGTCTTAGCGCAACAACTCATATTACCGAGAGTCCGCGGAAAAATATAAATATAGTTTTGCATTTTCATATATCTTCGGAAATTCAAGGCAAATAAAAACAAGCTCCAACGAAATAATGGAAGATAATCTTTCGCCCTCAAGAATTCATCCTATGCAAATCCCGAACGCGCCAATTCTGCGTCTCCTGCCCCCAGCCCCCCGTCTCACTCGCTCCGCAGCCGCCGCTGTTTATCAAATCAAGCCCGGGATTTCTGTACATAGCCTTCCTACCTCCATAATTCAGTGATTTTGCATTCTGAAACTTTCCACTTAAGCGAGACTCTGCACTTCCATGCATATACACGGAAATGTACTTTTAAACGAAAGAAAAAGTGTCGTTATATTCCTTCTCGAAAAGCAACTTGAAATCAAGACGATTGCCTATTAAAACGAAAATTTTTAGAATGGGATGGAGTTGACGTAATAAATGTAGATGGGGATTTGTTCCGTTTAGTGCGCAAAGTATATTGTCATGGAACTGGTTCTAATATTAATAGACATAAAAATAGAATTGGTAGATATCAAAGGAGCACGAATATTAAAAATTACTCGACTGCATTTGTTTAATGAATTAATGAATAAAGATGAAGTAAAAGTATTCCAATATGGTTATACACGATAACGTATAAATATACTTTGTATGTTATGAAAGTAACATTTAACCTGGATTCGATTACTGTAACTTTCCTATACGTTTTAGACAGTTGACATTTTTCCCAATGTCAATTTTTCTATACTTTTTCGTTCTTAAATTGACAGTTTGTATAAGTTTTGTAAGTTCTCTTTTTTATGCATGCCAGTTTTCATTATATATATTTTCACATAACTTTATCTATTGCAGATCACTCGGAAAGAAAAAGTAAACATACATATGCGCTTGTTATTTTCCGAACCAATTTTCCCGCCAAGTTTCACGAAGTATTTACAAACTTTCGCAGAAAATATGACTTTTCTGAAAAATGAAAATGCATTCGTATTTTCATGAAAAAATAGCCTCTGTTTCGTAGAGTTGAAATATACCATGTAATTTACAAGTTTGGTGTAGTGTATCAAATAATCCATTACAGACATGACATTCGTAGATCTGCACCAAAATTGCAATAATATTGTAACAACCAAGAATATGAATAGAAAATATTAACTATCGCAATAATAAGTATAATCGAAAACTTTGGTTCTAATCAGAATACGCATACACGGAAAAAAATCACAAGTAAACATTACTTAATTTAGCTCGGCAGATTACACTGAAGCAGGAATTAAGCAAAATGTATTGAAGTTATTGGGCAAATGTTGCTGAAAATATTCGGTAATACATAGTGAAATAACAGTCAAATACAAAGTGCCTAAATAATCAAGCAAAGATTACTTTGCCGTCTTCCAATCGCGAGTGTGTATAATACACTCTCTTTTACTAAAATGTAAACATTAACTTTTCAAATTATTTAATTTTCAATATTTTCCGAATTTGTACACCCTGTGTATTAAATACGCTTGTCGGTTGCTATGTACATATCACACGGTGTAAAGAACTACAGCGGCAAGCGAAAGAAAATAAAATAAAATAAAATAAAATACAAAGCACATTTTGTAAATAATTATTATACACTTATCGTTACCTTATATAATGTACTATATTAAAAATAAAAAAAAACGCAGAAAATTAAACATTTTTCTCAAGTTTATTACTCAAGCGAGCAATAATTACTTGATTGGCTAGGTAAAGTATGCCTAACTTCTTTTACTCGATTGATCAAGCAAAATGTACCGAACTAGTTCTGTAGATGTTCT
>UELU01121466.1:17187-44849 GCA_900490025.1 Megastigmus dorsalis | reverse complement strand
TTTTTCGTTTTACGGTCTCGCCGATGCACCGCGCAATATCGCTGCGTGCACGCGAACCGCACGCAGCCCGCTCAATTTAAACGCGCAGACTGGCTGCCGTTCTGCTTCCGTCGAACACCACTTCGACGTGTGTGTGTGTGTGTGTGTGTGTGCGTGTGTACGCTGTCGGAGAGCTCGATTCGCTGTCTAATTACTCCGGACTCCGTTGCCAAGCTCTTTTGTACAACTTTGGCCGAACAACCCTCCAGGACGCATTATACCAGGCTGCAGACAATGCGCAACGTTACGTAGCCTTGCATCCAACCATCCAGCCGCCCTCGCGGCACATTGTACACACGTACAGGACGTTCGTTTTACGATTGGACAGTATATAGCGGAAGGAGATGTCTGCTGTCTGGACAACGTTACGGCAGCATAGCTCCGGTCCGTCTTCATTCCTATAGCCGTCCTCTGCGGCCCGGTTGCTACGGGTTATATAGCCTTAGACGTTTGGCGTCGGATTGCCGCGCGGTATATATATATATATCGGGCAAGTAAGTAGACCAGAAAATACTCTCTGTGTTATATATACACACTGCGAGAGACACGTGTATGTACACCAGGTATATAGGAGGGACTGAAATGGAGGCAGTTGGAAATGTAGAGAAAGAGAGAGAGGTCGAGGTTGAGACTCGCTGTCCCCGGAGAGACGGAATTTTCGGATTTCGATTCCGTCTCTGCGAGTGGCTCGCCTATATACACAACACACACACACACACTCAGTATACACAGAGTCGCTTTATCGTTGGGCCGTTTCAGCGGAACGACGCGCACACAGTTGATATCCATTACGAGAGCGTGAAATGATGTTTCTAACGATAATATAGGACGTATATTGGTTTGGCTCGAGAGGGATGGAATCGAAGTGGAATTGTGTGCGGCCCCGCGCTCTTTTTCCGCGGATAAATTGAGAAACCGAGATTTTTCGTCCGTGCAGCAGTACAACGATTGCAGTGGCCGCGGGAGGAAAAACTAGTCGCGAGTGCACACGATTGGGCTGAAAAATGTGTTTACCTTTAGCGTGGCGTGGAAATCAAAGTTGTATGGATAGCTGCATTAGGATGTGAGGGAGTGTATGGACCGTTTCAAAATGTTTCTTTGCGTCATTCGCCGAGTTATGGAGCTTGTTCGGTTTAGCTGTGGAAACTGAAATGTGATTACATGGCGGGTTTGGAGATATGAAGCTCGATATAGGAATAAAATATATGTAGATTGTTGACACAGATCCGATTGCTGAAGTATGGTGAATTTATTAAGCAAAGCAGTTCGTATTACGTATTTATACATGTGCCGTTATTATGAATAAAAAGCAATGTGAAACTATAGACCTGGAAAGTAAAATGGATATTTGCATTATGTAATCAAGCTCTTCGAAGAATTTATGTTTTATATGACTCTATCTGAATGCTGTCTTTATCTAATATAAGTAGAAGTGCAACATAGAGAAATAATGCATACATGTTATATTTCTGTAACTACTTTCTCCGACTTCTGCATAGTTTGGAACAATATTTCTTCAACTTTTTTAAATTTCTTGAACTTTACTTCTTGTAAGAGTTTTCATTTTAAAATCCAGTCAAATGCTAAAGAGATATTTTATAAGATAGTATTTCAAAGATTAAACTTTAAAAAAGTAGTACAAACTATTTTCTTTAGTCATAAATAACTTTTACAATCAAATCAGTGCACAAAAAATTTACATTTTAATCATTCAAAAATAAGAATAGAAAATAATAATAATTACTATTTTAAAAAGAAATAGCTTACACCAAATATATCGTACAAATCTTTCGTCTCTTATTAGAGGATTACCTATTTTAATTCTAGCGGACAGCTCTAGATATACCCTAAGCTACTGCGATACATCTTTTTTGTATCGTAAAAGTCAAGCGGCAATATTTCAACGAACGTCAAGTATTTTTAATTCTTTCGCTGAAAATAAATGGGAACTCATTTTATGCTCTAGTTATCGATTCCTTGTAAATACGCCTCGTTACTGCTTGACGAGCACTTGACAACTTTGTATCGGTATAAAACGAATGCCTAATCACGAATAAAAATTATTTACAGTTACTTTAGGTAAAAATGCAGAATAACATTAATATATACTGTAAATGAAAGCAAATTAAATATTACAAAACGTTATGTTTAGTAAATTAAAATGACTACACCGTTACTTCAAAACGAATTATTTCAACCTGAATTAGTAGATTAACAATTTAAAAAACCTTACGTTTAAAAGTAATTATAAGTAATTATAAATAAATAAAAATTTTGAGCCAAACTTTTTAAATTACGGTTTATTTATTTTTTTTTATTTAGTAATAAACGGACTTACACATTCCAATACAAAAATGATAATACTATAATTTAAATTAGGTGGTACAATCTAAGCGGCTACAACACATGTAGAAGCAGAATATAATTTAGTAATATTGCGAATCTCACTTTTGAATTGACATATAGGCAGGTTTTACAAGTTAATACCGATATTGTTTATAGTCTGATTAATCGAGGCAAGCATAAGTAGAACTGAAAATTGGATGTTGCTTTGTTTTCAACAACATCTCTATAGGATTACGTATATTATAGTTAAGTGTTCTAGGTGAAAAATGATTTTAGATCTCGAGACAATTGATCAGATAGTTTATAATATTATGTGAAAAAGTATTGTCTTGAGATTCGTGTAGAGATTTAATCGTAGGAGTAATATTTTAAATAAAGTAATTAATGACGTGGCATCTTTAAATGATGTAGTTGCGGAGATCTCATATCCTTTCCTACTACAAACTCAACACGAGAATTGAAATACATATTATCATCTATCTGCACACCCAGGTCTTTGATACAAGATCTTATGGCAAAAATCTTATTGTTAAACTTTAAAATTTATAAAAAAAAACAGAATAGTTTAAATATATTTTTATTTAATTATAATAAATCGCGATAAAATATCATACTCTGACCAAATTACAGTTTTGTGGGTTGCGGTCGTATCGAGCGATTTGATCATTCCTTAATTTAAGTATCAGAGCACGACCTTCGTAAAAAATAAATTAAATGTTTACTGCCAAATATATGTATTTACCGCTATCATTGTCTTTCAATCAAGCAAGTTTATAGGGATAAAAGTACTATCTATATGTATTGAAATTTTTTATATTATTTCATCAAAATATTTTATTTGCTACAGTTATTATAAACTTTAATACCTGTTATGTAGAATGCTATTTAAGTTTGGATAGGATAGTAATTCAAAGAAATTAGAAAACAGAGACAAATCCTCGTGGAAAATTTAAGAAGTTATTTCTAATTATATACTGATATATTTTGAATGCCTTCGTCACAAAATTACTTATGTGGAAAAAAAATTACATTAATCTCTCGATATAAAATCGTCGAATATTTTCTACGAATCGCGGAACAAAAATATATTCAGTCACCCAATTTGAGCAAGTATCCGCGAAACCATGCAACGTTGTCGTTTATGATGTGTATTCGGCAGAGTAGAAGAGAGAGAGAGAGAGAGAGAGGAAAAATCAGTTGGCCACAAGTGTACACGTGTGCCGTTCCGCGGCGTCGCGTCGTTAATGGTTATTGATCCCACACCCCCGCGCGTGTAACTCGAGTCGAGAACGAGAGCAATGAAGAAGCGCCACATACGTAGACTGCGATATACCGAACATATATAGATACACATATGTATACAGCTCGATCGTGCATTCGCGCGTGCGTTTACCTTCTCTCTCTCTCTCTCTCTCTCTCTCTCTCACACACACACATTCATTTTGTTCTTTTTGTGCTGCGCGGTAGAAGGGCGTCGTTGACGGATCAGCCGAGCGATAGATTAATGAACGAGGCTCAAAAGCGGGTGGGTCCAATATGTGCATATTGTTTTTCTCCGCATCGCGTATTCAAATATCGACGTCGACTTTTTGCGTCGCGGCGCCGCTAGAATCAGTCGACCGTCTTCTAGGAGCTTTTATGTGTACTCTCGATCGATAGAACTGACTTGTAACCTTTTTTATTCCTCTCTCTCTCTCTCTCTCTCTCTCTCTCTCTCTTTTGTTCTTTCTGCAGGCCTCTGGATGCGAGGGATGTTTTGTTTTCGTTATTAATCGATGAGATGCTGTCTTTTCGTTGTATTTTGCGCCGTTCCGATGAAACCTGTAGGATTCGCGTAATGAGCACGCTTTTGGCGATGCTGTCAAATCGATTTGATGAAGACAATAAGAACCGATACAGAATGAGAAGGAAGAATTGCATATATCCATAGATTCTATTATGTGATTCATGAAATGAAAAAAAAAAAACAATAATTGAATAATGTTCTTTTACATCAAAACAGGATATTAACGATTTTTTAATAATATGGTTATTGATCTATAATGCAATGTGAAATAATCAGGATTGATGATCAAAGCGGCCTGTAATCAAACTCAAATGGTTTAGCAAAAACATTAAATAACAGTTTACGCGGCGTGAAAGGTTTAATAAATACAATGTATTAATCCTGTTACCATTTACAATGGAAATACATTGTACTATATGAAATTCCAGTGGTATTGTAAGGTATGCGGACATAATTATATGGTTTGAATAAAAATGTCAGAAACTTTTTGTAACTGGCTTTTTCAGGTAGAATGAAATATTTGCTCGAAACTTTTCATACTAATGAAAAATTCCTGCGATGGGAATATTTTATGCAATCGACCGCAATTAGTAAAAAATGGTAAAAATTTTGTCTGAAATAATTGTTAGTTCTAAATAAGATATATTAAATATTCTTACATATTTACAAAAATATTTACTGCATATAACGAAGTTTCATATTAAAATACGTATTAGTCCGAATGAATGTTTGCAATTGTTTAATTAAAGAGTTGGAGTGCTTGTAGTATAATTTAATTGCATAGTGTTACGCCCGGTCACTTCGTAGGGAAGTTACACGGAACGTAGATTTTGTGGGAATCGCTCTTCTTATTTTTTCTCCTTATGGTTAGTTGGTTTTTTGCTTACCTTAATTGATATAACGTTATCTGTGTTGGCTGCGTGGCGCTAAGGTTTGGTTGAGCCGCTGCTCCGTGATCCTCCCGGATATTCGTATCTTTGGTTTTTGGGTTATAGTCGTGATCCTCCCGGATTCACAGCTTCGAGACTGGAAGAATTCTCCCGAATTTTTCCTGTTCGCGATTTAGCGAAGTCGAAATATCCTCCCGAATATTTCAGTTTGTGCAAGAACTCTCCCGAGTTCTACAGTAGACAACAAAACTCCTAACGAAGGGCGATAGGAGTCGGAAATGACAAGTGGTTCGAAATAACTAATTTATTTATTTATCAGATATGTTGAATGCCTCAATTGGTTAACAATATCTCTCGCGCGTTTCCGAGTCCGAGACAGAAAGTTAATGGCTTGAAGAGCACGTCGCGCGTATAGACGTCAGTTTCGTTTGGCTGCCGTCCACAGACTGGCTAATTGTCTCATCATATTCATATTCCTGATCTTAGTTGCAACTAAGATCCCTACTTGAACGGGCATAAGAATGTAGCTTATCGGTGAGAACGTCCGATGCTCGCTGGTCTCAGAGATGCACGTGTTTAATCGGACTCGGATGCTGTGTCAACAGTCCCGCGCTGCATTTTTATCTCGGTTCAGTCGCGACTTCATCCTTACTTCATATTTAGAACATTTTTAGCATATAATATTTGTACTTACAATACACGCACATATACCTCTATACATATGCATATATTGCAATATACGCACATATATATATCTATATACATATGCATATATTACATATAAATTAAAATTTGCTATAATTTAATTATTACTTAAAATATATATATTCTGAAACTCAATAAATCGTTCGTATTCGTTCAACTGTAATATTGCAATAAAGTGCTTGCAAAAACTAAATGATTTTTCTATTATTTTCAAAGAATATTGAAACCGTTAAATATATTCGAAAATTGTGTATGCAAATGAGAATATGACCAATCCTAAATTATTGTCTTCAGAAATATATCAAAATGCATTTTATATTTAATACTAAAGTAAAACTAAATCTCCCTTATTGTGTTAAGCTTTAAATTTTCTCATTTAAATATGTTCTGTTAATAAAAGTTTTGTCTACTAATCAATGAAGTATATCTAATTCTATTTCTTTTCATAATTTAAAATTTATAATTGTTAAAATAAACATTCGTGTCGAAATTCGCTCTTCCGTGATGACAGTCAGAATAGTAGTAATAGATTTGTATTATCGATAATAAAATAAACACAATGGAAATCAAATTGTAAGGTAATCCGTCTTAAATTACAATACAAACTCTATAATGATGAATCAACCACTCGACTAAGAACAGCATAACCGCTGAATATCACGTAACGTTTTCAATAGCTTTCATTGCACAATTTTTGAACTGTAACTACAATACATCTATATGTATGAAATTAAATTTACATAAACATCGCACCGAATATCACTAATGATAATTGTAATAGAAAAACTTTTTTTTTTAAATGATTGGATTTATTATTTATTATAATAAATTTACCTCGAAATTTATTGTTATGTTTTTCCTAAAGGTTAATTTACATTTTCATAATTTAACGTTCTATCGAACTCGCTTCATGTTAATAATACTTAACTGATTGCATGAGATCTTTTTTAATATATTTCATTATACTTTTGAATGTTTTTATACATTTTAATATGAATTTTTAATTTTTGTTTAGCGAAACGATTAAAGACCGTACAGTTCATGAAATCATTAACAACATTGAACATTCTAAACAATTATCTGTCGGACCAGTAAAAAAATCATCAATGAAATCATGTTATCCAACAATGTATGCAACACCAATGAGAGTTTAAATGAAAATATAAACGATAGAGAATTATCGAACTTAGTAAAAGTTCTAAATGACAACTTTTCAAAACGAGAAATTAAAACAATTTTACACAGACCATATGGAATCATTAATTACAAAGAAATAAATTACGAGAAAGACATGAAATTATATTTCAAATTATTAGAGTAAGTTATAAAAACTTTAATTATTGTTGAAAATTATATAGTTTTTAGTTATAAGTTAATATGAATTCGATACCGTTAACAATAACAGAATCAACTACCAACCAAAACATTGAAAGTACTGTAGATATGCAATTAAACGAAAGTTTGGCAGTGTCAGATGACAAATCAAATGAAAATAATCGATATATTATAATGTTCCCAAATACGGATATATCAGTTATTACACCAATATCAACAAAAATTATTAATAATTCTATTATTTTGACAAAGTAAGTAAAAATTACTGGGTTTAATTTAAATAGAAAAATTCTTTATTAAAATTATAAATTATTTACAATAATGAAAATGTTCCGGATGGAGTATCATTAACGCAAGAACCAAATTGTCCACAAGCAATCGCAAATATCATGTTAAGTAATAAATTTAATGAACAACAAGACGAGGATTTGTTAAAAGTTTTAACACCAGATCTCGTTGACAAACGTGTTTACAGCCGCTGAAGGAAATGAATCTAATACTTATAAATTCAAAAGATGATATCAGCACAATATTCAAATTTACCTTTAAAGATTTTATTGGTTGATTTTCTAGTGGTAGATAATTTGAAAAACAAATCAAAGAAGACAGATTCGGTTGGATTTGAGAAGAAGGATGAAAAATATTATGGTAGGTTTCAAATATATTATAATTATATTTTATATAAAATTGATAATCATTTAAATTTTTGCAGATTGGTACTATGCAGATTGCACGGTGAGTGGTAAGAAAAAACCGGTATTATTACCGTTCAAATCAAATATATCTGATCGTAAAAATCGAACGGAGTTTAATAAGAAAACTGTGATAAAAGGAAATGAGTTGGATCCCAATCTACTTTATAAGGCGGCATACAACAAAATTTGTAGACTCATCACTAATGATGATGAAAGTACACATAGAAGAGCTTTATTAGGCAAATTAATTGCAATCAAACAAGTCGTGTCGTTTACGGCCATAAAATTACAAGCATTCGCAGATGAAGATTCTTCATCTTATGTTGACACCGATGAAGATTCGGAGATTGAATCTGATGAAAAGACATTGGAAAGTGATGAAAACTTTAAAGGAAAAGTTCAAAAATCTTTGAACAATTTGAAACGAACATCGGAAACATTGAAAAAAGCTGTTACCAACGAGGAAGCACACGAATCGAAAGGCGAATGTAGTTATTCCGTAGATCAATATTCAGATAGAAGATCTGAAAATAACAAGTAATTACTTTATATCAAATTTCAATTATATATTTGGGTGCTTATGAGTACCGTTTATTTTATTGCAGTGTGTCATTGAATGTAGCTGAGTCAAATAGGTCAATTATGCTTATTATTAGAGATGTTTTGCTGGATTTATCATTGGAAGTTCACGAAAAGTGCCTTTTATACGATTTTTTTTATAAATAAATAATTTTTTATTGTTGATAAACTCACTATCGATATTTTTTCGATAAAAGAACTCATTTCCTAGTTTCGAACCAAGTAAAGATACTAGTTTTTTGAAAATATTTTTTTCAAAAAATTCGGAAATACAAAGACAAAAGGATACAATAAAATAGCGAGTGGATTTAGTAATATTACTTAACAGTTACTCTGATATATATCACGAATTTTCTTTTTTTTTTTACGGAAGAGATTTATTTCACAATAGCGATACTTTTTCAAATTTAAAATTTCAAGAATAACACCATGCTCATTTTTGCATGCAAGCCTGCATCTGTGCAACGCAGGAGTTCGTTCAGTTACGCGTGCAGAATAACATCGAGGTGCCTATTTTACCAGTATTTCTATTTTTATGACAGTGGACGGCTCATCGCGCTTGGTGCATTTATATTTACCTAGGCGTGGCACGCAATCGTGGTATACGGCAAAATCATTATTATCGGTACTTACGCATTTCACTCGCATGCCTCGTGACACACCACCATCTATCCCAGTTTCACAATTGAATTTTCCCAAAAGCAATGGGGGAAGAGAGAGACAGATCCTGTTTTCGGCAGCGGCAGAATCGCGTAATTAAAAATTTAGAGTTGCCGCGTGGTCGTAAAAACGACGTTCTCGTGCAGGGGCGCAAAGAATCGTTGGCCAAGGTCATAAAGCGACGACCCAAAGAGCGATTGTGGATGGGGCGTCGACGTGTCGTTCCCAGCTCGTGCAATAAAACTGCGAGCTCGGCACATTCGACTACCTATCAGACATCTGGAATCTAGGAAAAATTTCGTGTGTCTTCCTTTTTTTCCTCTCGCTCTTTTTTTTTAAAAAAGAACGTCTGCAAAACTTCAGAGGGATGGAGGGGATTTGGAAATTTACAAAAACAGGATGAAAAAAATAAAACTGTTCATTTACTAATTGTTACTACAAGTGTTTCTGGATGTAGAACTAAAGCGAATGATCATGATTTTTTTATTATGCATGGATACGCCAACCAAATATTCTATTGCGGTATTGTTTGCTTTATGTACAATTACAATAGTGCGTGGTTCGGAAAACAAAGCTTCAGGTCGCGGTAACGTTATTACGAATCAGCAGTAAACTAGAAACCTTTGAATTTATTCCACAATTACGGCCACGACTCTCTTGTGAAAATCTCAATAAACTCCTTGAAGGCTTTATTAAATGTTGCCTCTCAGGAAATCCAATATCGTTCGCTCGAGTTTCTCCTTCGACTAATCAATGCTCGAGAGGCAGCGAAGAAAAAGCATCGAGAATAAGAATGCAGTCCGACACAGCCATCAAGATCTTTTGACTAAATAAAAGAAAAGGGAAATGGATTGCACGTATTACGGGGCGTTGTTTTAAAAAACAGGAAGAAAAGAAAAGGGATCAGGGGGGTATAAAGGAAACAGCGACGTTGAATCGGGGGAGGAGAAAGTAATCACAAAGTAATGAGCGGCAACTACAATGGCTTTTATTACGTAAAGATACTTGAATTACAGTCCGGAAAATACAAAAGCGTCGTCGGGTGCCTCGAGATAAACATATTGTTTCATGAAATTTGTATACCAAACGTTTCGCGAGTATATTTAAGACAAACGTTATTACAATTAATGTTCGTTGAAGTCATATTTCTTTTCATACATTGGTATTATATTTTAACAAGCATATTTTGCATTTAATGGCACGATCTGTTAAAGTGTAAATCTTGTTAGCTGTACTAATGATATAGAACGATTTTTGTACTTTTATAATAGAATAGTATCAAAATTTATGTCTGCTGTTGAGTGAAATATCTTGGAATAAAGCTATTTTATGTGGGCAGTGTACGTGTACAAGTGCTCCACTGAACAACTTCCGAATCGCACGCCCCAAGTACAGAAAATACATGTCTTTAAATGAATGTTAGATGATGACACGATGTACATTATTTCACCCATTCTTTTATTTAAAATTGCTTGGAAATTTAGAACGAAATTTACAATACGGGACTTCCTGGATCATATACCGAAAAAGTCGAGCACGTACTAGAGAAAATGGGTTATTTGTTTCCGATTTTCCATTATTTTTTGGCCATTCACGGTGTTCTTTATTGCTTGTAATAAGCATAAATATGTTTGTCCACGACACACAACTTTATTTTATGGACATCGAAACTTTTATATATCCTTTCCGAAATTGAATTCTTTTTCAAAATCATTGGGTTTTGTAAGCGCTTAATAAAATAAATTTTATTTGACAATAAATTATGTATAAATCAAAAGTAATTACATCCATTTTTTTATAACTTTAAATAAATTAAAAATCGTACAGCTCCTGAAATGTTTTCTCACCAGGACATGACCAGTCCTCCGAATCATGGATTTGGGTAAAATTATGAAAAAAGCCAAAGCAGTTCACCTTAACTTTCAAATTTATAAAAGTTATGTGCCTTATAGTGTTATTGTGAGAAAATTAGATAAAAATCAATACGTCTACTATTGTTTGTAACTAAGCACGAAAGAGCTTCAAAATAATTTTGTATAGAGAGAATATTCTAGTAGGACAAAGGAGCTTTAATTTAAGACTTGTTACGGATAAAAATATGAATTTGCAAGAAAATTATTGATAATTAAATACGCGGGAAAAATTAATTCACAAATTGTCTATCCATTATATTTATCGGTTCTTGGGTCAATTGTTATACCTAACAAGTCTTGAGTATAATTAAAGCTCCTTCTTTTAATTTAATTTTCTTTGTGCTAAATTATTTTAAAACTTTTTCGAGCTGAGTTACAAACAATAAAATACACTGTAAAGCACATTTATTATAGCTTATGGCTCATAGCATAAAATCATATGATAAATTTAAGGATCACGGTGAACTGCTTTGGTTTTTTTTTTCATAATTTGGTGTCATACCCCAGATTTATAGTTTAATCCGTGATCCGGAGGGATTGTCATCTCCTACAGTTAGTTTGGACAAGGTCCAAATCAGTGCTTGATGATTGTAACTCACGTAAAATGTCGTACTGACGTAAAATTCGTCTTGATTTACTGGCACGAAAGGGCTAATCAATACTTTGGACTTATGAAATTGACCCTTTTAGAAATTGAATTTTTATACTGTATTTATAATGGATTTCAAGAAGTTAAAAGATGACTGGATAAAGAAAATCTCTCATCTTTTTTTAGATATTCATTATAATATTACGTGTATAACTTATCCAATGAAACGGTACTATTCAATTTCTATTGATATATTATGGCATATCAAAAGACATTTCATTACAATAATATAGTCGATAATCTGTTGTTGCATAAAAATTGATGTAGCGGAATTTCATCTCATGTATAAGATAATTTCAGTTTCTTGACGAACGAGAATAAATCATGCTAACAACGCACGTCCATCATATTTTGCTTCGTGTTGCCTCAAACGACTTTGTAATTACAAAGTTCCATTATGCACGATCAATCATGTAAACCGAAATAATGTAAAAACAATGCTATACTTAGCTCCAGTGTTAGCTAGAATATGCGACCCAAATCTTGCACTAGAATATAATGCATTTACTTTCAATGATCTAAATAATAGACATGATGAAATTTCATTAGATAAATTTACAATGTACCGTAGATTTGTAGTTGATTTTGATATTTTCATAATATATTTGCTATAGGCAAAGCTTGAGGTAGTAGCTTCATCAACTGAAAGCGTAATGAAAAATGCTACTTCTCAAGCAGTGCGTTACATTTTACTCAAACAGTTACAATGTAAAAATAGTATAAAAATCATTCGAAAAATAAAGCTAAATTTTCCATTTCAATGTAAAAGTACGAGAATAACTGGATAAAGTAAAGCAAACTTCACATGCAAATAAAGTTTTAATTAAAACCGAGGAAACCAGTCCTCTAATTTACGCGTTTGTTTTTTCAATGATTCTTTCGCAAAGCAACGATACTTTGATATTTGAACTTTTAATAAAAGAATAAGATCTGAAAGAGTTTTACATTTCAAAATAAGGTCCCGCAGTCGCATGTCGCGCATAATAGGAAGCCAAACGTTACTTTTAATGGTTTTTTTTTTTACGTGTTTTTTAAGGATTTTTTACTCGGCGAATCAGAATATTTTCGCGAATCCCAATTCCGCGAATCTTGAAATACCACCTTCCGCAAATTCAAATAATAAAGTAGAAAATCGACCGACAGTCGACAAGAGCGCGGCCAAATAAAATTCAACCCACCACTCGAGGATTTTTCCTCTCAGAGTCAATATTGAGGTTCGTACGGTCAATCGTATTGAAATGCAAAAAAAAAAAAGAAAAAGAAAAAAAATCACAAACTTTATCAGAAGGACGAGCCAGATCGGTAAGTCGAGCAGCGCAAAATTACCCTTGCATGTGAAAAGAGGAAAAGAGAGTCAAGTGGAAATTTGGACTTTGACCAGGGAGAATCGTTAATAGATTGGAACGGGAAATTGACATAGAGCGCTCGTGGCGAGGGTCAGGGAAATTCAGTGGCCGCCTCTCGCGTCCGCTATTCTCTGCCATAATGTTTTCCCCCATTTGTCGGTCTCCGTGAATTCGAAATGACAGCTGTTCCGCATAATGAACAATTAACCTATATATTGCGCAGTCTCACGATCGCGAGAGCAAATATTGTTTTCTCTCGCGAGAGGCAATTTTTCGATACCCAAAAAGAGATAATAACAGCTGACTGCGGGAGCGAAACAGCTATAGCCACGTATCGCATTAGTTTATCAAAATATATTGATTCATCTTGATTTATATTGATAAATATTTCACTGACAGCGATGTTGTTATTGACATATTTTGCAATCTTGATGATTATTGATTTCACAATTCATGGGAGATTGAATGTATACAGTAACTTTATAATTTTATTAAAATCTCATTTTCATGATGAAATTAAGTATTTATCAATTTATTAATGTTTATACATTATTTATTTTCTATAATAATATTTTCAATGGTTTAGTAAAACCATTCAATGTTATATTTTTAGAAGCAGTTTATATAAAAAAAATGAATTTGGTTATTAATTTCTGGATAAAATAAAAAGTTTTAAGAAAATATGTAGCAAGCGTGATTGTACAGTAAATGGGGATACTTTCAAAGTTGGTCTAGGTAATGTTCCTGCATTTTCAACTTTCTTGGCTTCGAATCCAAAATTTAGATTGCGCAAGTTACATGAAAGTGCCGTGTGTGATGTTATTTCATTTTAAAATCGAGAAAAAAAAGTTAACAAAGGATATTGAAACCACAGAGTACCTATGGGAAATTTAAATTGCCAAATTCAAAGGGATATCAAATATTTCTTGCAGCCTTGATTGGAAAGCTGTTTTGAACCAATTCGTATATCAATAGTATTTTTTGATTTAAAAATATAAATTGGAAGCAGGTGGAAAAAAATAAGGTTTTTAGATTGCGGTATTGAAATATTAGAAAATTCAAAATTGAAAAAGCGGTTTATAAAATAATGCTGTATCTGCACCTTTGAAACTATGAAATTCATAATGCAACTTGTCTTATTTTGAAAGCGTAAAGACTCGGATATACTTTACAAGCTCATAAATATATAGGATCTGTATTATTGACTCATCCATTTTCCTCCGTTTTCATCGACACTCGCAATCTATCGTATTGAAATTCTAAACTTGCCGTACATCTAATACAAGGTAGTTTAGTTTAACGAATTCTTTCCAATAGATTAAATTTCCACATCCCATTACCGAATACGTTGTTTTTCTTCAACTCAGATCAAAGTTACAAATGTTTTCTCATTATTTTAAAATCGGAGACCGGAACACGTGTCCTTGCATGAGAAATGAATCTGCATTAAAACCTTTATCGCAATTACCGGTTCCTTTTTTACACGCGTGCAGAAACTTTTACCTTGATTGGAAATTCCACTTAATAAAGTAGAAAAATACTAATTGAAGCTTTTAGAAGATAGGACAACTCGTCCAGAACAGAAGAAAAAGTAATTATCGCAATTCTAAGTAATTAATAGAAATGTAAAAAGTTGAAAAAAAAAAAATGTATTTTAATTATCAAGACATACTAAAACATCAATTTTAATATTCGATAAGAATATTATACATACCACGAAAACCACCTCCCATCTTTAGGTTCTCTGTGGATTCTGATATGAAATTCCAAAAATTACCAGAAATAATGTTATACGATACAAGATTCCAGAACGAAAGGTCCAAAAAGCGTAACTTATACGCGCGGTTAGCAACGAAAAAAACAAGTCATCATCGGGGGAGCTCGCCCCCAACGCAGCCAAGGAAAAACATAATTTCGCACGCTAATGAGATTCCTGCATATCGCTATACCGTATCGGAGGGGTGCGGCGTCGGCATGTCCCCGATATTATTTTCTTTTTACTATTCGCCTATAGCGGCACGCAATAGTCTCCTCGCAGCCTCCATTTATTCATTATGCCCGCGAGCGCGCGCAACAAAAGCGAGCGAGAGAGAGAGAGAGTTGACGCGGAATAGTCGAGTGCTCCAATTTCCCAGATTGATCTTCGCCGCGATGGTGTGTGTGTGTGCACTGCGAATATTATCGTTGCGACAAGGGCTTTGACTATATGCCATTGGAAATTGAATCGACGCGGAGTAAGAGATGACTTTATACCTGTCGTGCACCTACCTATAAACGTCTTATCGCTTATACGTATACTCTGTATTATATATATGGCTGCCTGACTGTCTGCCGAGCGAATTATTAGCGAATTTCGTGCAGCTGTAGTATAGACGGAATCATTCCGCATTAGTCTGCGGGATGACAGGGAGCTAACTATATGTTACTGCTTTATGAATTTGCGTGACTGAGCGGTTTTGAGCCCAAGGAATTTCAAGGTGGTTCTTTCGCGTGCCCGGGGGACTGAAATATGCTTGTGGCGATGCTTAATTTTATGAGGAATAGAAAGCGGATGGAGGCGTAGAGACTTTGCATAAAAGATTTAATGTTTCTTTGGATACGATACAGTTGATGCACTTCATACTCATTAGGTCTTTGAAGAACTTGGATTCAATAAGTACATGTATACTAAGAATGAAAATTTCAGCTCTTTATATTTCTGTCCGATTTTTACACAGCTATGGCATATCATAAACAATTTACTAAAGTTGCAGTAAGGAAGAAGATGCGATTTATGTGTACAAAATAGGAAAGATAACTTACATTTTAAAGTTGGGTCGTATATTATCAGATTAAATAAATTATATCGTTTCTTAAAAATAAGGGCCAAAATTTATAAGGAACAAGCAACAGCAAAAGGTTGCAGCGATTCATCTGTAATATATAACCCGGCAGATGATTTGTTTCCGTCTTGTAGTTGTGGAGTAATGTCTAACCCACACGCGAGAGATAGTCTAGTAAGAGCAGTAAACAAGCGATATGAGTGAAGTAATTTTTCAGAACTCTTTTTCGTCCAATATCTTTGAAACACGTGAATTGGTGCAAAGATTTAAAAAAATTAATTTATACCTCGATGATTTTTTTTTTGTTTTAACATAGAACAAATGGAAATTTCAGATTGACAAAGAATATTTTTAACTTACGATAATGCAACGTTGTTGTATATGATATTCATTAATATTATAAGAACTTAATGCGTCAACGTAGGAAATTAAAAATAAAATCATGTATATACCGTAACTGAAAAGTTATAAAAAATTTTATTTCCGCCCCTGATTTCTTATCTATTATGAAGTTTAATACTCTAACTAAAATGAGCTATTTAATATCAGTTTAAAATTGACAATTCAAGAAATGATATTGAATTTAAGTTTCATCAACTGGATAAAGTTCTTGTTTCGAAACATTATCGAATAAAAAGAGAACATAGTAAAATATAAGATTCTGATTAAAAATCTTAAAAGATATTTCATATCCTTAAAAAGACTTTTCCGCATAAATTACGAAGTAAAAGTAAATAATAATGCACGTGCATTAGGTCAGACCTCGCTATTTCAGTCCAGCAGACGGAAATAACACTCATTTCATATATATGCACGTGTGCGTGCAGTGTACAAATGTTAAATTCATCAGCTTATAAAAGTGTTGATAAATGAACATAGTTAAGAGAATGAATCAAGCTGACATTTCATTTCCTTAATCGTCCAAAATAATTTAATTCGTGTGACCCTTGCATACTCATCGCCATTTTTTCCCGAAATGCGCGTTCATTAACTAAATAGTTGCTTTTAAAATATTATTCTCGAAAAATATATAATGCTACGATTCAAAATTAATCATTCATAATTAACTTTTCGCCATTTTCTCAATAAACAGTATTAAGAATTAGCATCTTTCAAAGCAAAACCAAAAAAAAAAGATAAATTGCTAATACTCGTCGCCAGTAGGTCTACCCAATGACCCACGAATCTTCTCGCTATGCTAAGTCACATCGAAGCGCGTGTGTGTCTCCCTCCACGCCACTTTTCTCCGAGCACACTCGAAGGAGGAAAAAAAGCTCTTTCTCCCCTCAAATATTCCCCTCACTCCACATCTCCTCGATCGTACAATCCAATAAAAAAATCGTTCAAACCCCCGAGAGAGTGTTTTCAGCGTGTCAAATAAGCGTCGCCTACAATCACATTTTCCTCGATCTCGCGAGCAATCCTTCGCGCCTCCTCCCCGTCGTAATCGCGCATTGGAGAAAAATTGTTTTTTTTTTCCCCCGCCTTTCCCTTCGTGTAGTGTAAAGAAAAACGAGAGAGAAAGAGAGTGCGAAATCGATCTTGGAGAGGGTCGCACACCGATGCTTTTAGGAAACGTAATCACTCCCAACTGGCCATATAATACGTCGATATAACGTCGTCGTCGTCTTTCTCCCACCCCGTTATTCCGGTGAAAATGAAGATAGGCGAGAGACTGCGACGCCATATAAGCGCATACATAGCCCGCTGTGGACATTAGTGTCGGCGCGTGTATGAAGAAGGAACTTTACGTGTGCTGAAAGTATAAGAGGCTCATAAAAATGTGTGTATATAACGCAGGTGCGAAATGGGAGAAGAGGAAGTGAGTGAGAGGAAGTATAAGGCAAAGTCTCGGGAGGTGGCTATAGGAGGCGCGCGCGAGCGAGCGATTGGGATAAATCGTTTGCCCCGATAAATTGCCGTCGTCGTATGAATTGGCTTGGCTTGATGAAGGTCTCTTAATGAAACTGGCTTCGTTATTACTTTGATAACTGCCGCTTGAAGAAGTTGAAGATATCATTTACAGCGGTTTACGGCTTACCCGATATACTCGGGGCCAGTTATGATTAAACATCTTTGTACTTCTATTGATTAAAATTATTATACGAAACAACCAATCGAGTATTTTGTAATTAGTTAAGTATTTTAAGTGGTGCGTAGTCTTTCAATTATCAAAGATTTTCAGTTTACACAGCTCATCTTTTCGGATGCTGAAAATGACAATCACCGATTACTCAACTTGATTAGAATTTTAATTGCGTTACAAAAAAGTACTGGAGCGGCACACAGTAAACAACCAAAGTGCATCCATATTTCGTCATTGTCAAATTACAGCAGTGTTTTCATTTTCAATATTTATCGTTGCGAATAAAGAGAATGCAGCCCTGTGTGTAAATCAACGCTTCTACATACAGTGCCCTCTTTCTGCTTCACACACACCGTTTGTATTCGCATTTCGTAACGGCGCACACTTTCCCCAAAAAAGTCCAAGAATTCCGCAAAACTGCGCGCAAAGCTTAATGACACGCGTGCTCGCGTCCAGAAAAAAAAAAAAAAAAAAAAAAACAAGAGTTCGCAGCGCTAGTCGAAAAATAACAAAGCCTAAATATCAAAGAGAAATTCGGTCGACTCGCGGCACAATTTCCCATTCCCCTTATGCGCGAAGCCGTTCCGCACTTTTGCTGCTGCCGAGAGGATCGGTGCGCAGCGCATAAACGAGAGAGAGAGAGAGAGAATTGGCGCACTCGTAGAGGATCCCCAGCGAGTATCGTTTGCTGTACCGCGAGCTAATGGAGGCTCGAGTCCAAAAGTGCGATTTCCGACCGCTATATGGAAGCCGCTGCGGCTGCACAATGATAGTTGAGTAAAATCGAGCGTGATAAAACGCTTTGACCGTATCTCCAAGGGAAAGCAAGTGAGAGAGAGAGATTCGGCTAATGGTCGGTCCAATTTGGTTGGAATATATTTTGGAGCGTCCTTTAAATGCCGACTCAAATTGATTTAAATGTTCACAACTTGTTAGGGGATTTTGGGTGTAGTTGGTACGCGACTGTACAAGAGGAGTAAATATCTAATTTTTGCACCTTTAGCGCAGTTACGCGTTAGAACCGCTTCGTATGCTGTACCGATTAACATATAGAACTGTATAACGAACTATATAATGGTACTAGCTAAATTCGTGATACTAGCTAAAATATTCATTTTGTTATAGAACACAACAGATTTATGCGCGTTCTAATTTTTAAGGATAGAAAATCTTGGAAAAGCATTTGCTTTGCGATAGATTCATTTTATATATAAACTATGAAATAATTAGACACTAAACGGTTAGTTTAAGAATCGATTCAAACGAACGTACGTACTTCTTACGTAATTTGAATTCAAACGGATATGTATCCGTAGCCCCGTAACCAATCAAATTAAATTTTAAGGTGCGATACTTTTTCCGCTCATGGTTTCTTAACGAGATGATCTTTTCGAATTTTGAATGCTTCTTTTTCTCTTCAGCTTTAAATTTATCACGCTACTAAATAAGTACTTTAATGGAGCATTTAAATTTATAATTGTCTTTTTGTGAAGTGCGAATTTTTTCCCCTTAACATCATGCTCGGCTGACTTTATAAAGAAGTTTTCGACAAAGTTGAAAATTCACTTTACGATTCTCTAGAGTCTAAAGTTCATCGCGGAGGGGAATTATTGGACATCGAACACTGAAGAAAATAGAGACTCCTCGTAATTTTCTTACGACTCAAGAATGACGAGTAGCTTGTGTAAAGTTCATTTGACTTTCCGCAGTTTAAGCCCTGCTGTTCAACATTTTTTTTTATAAAATCGGTACATATTCAACTCGCGTTATCCAAAGATAATACGAAAAGCTGGCAATTTAAAGATCTTTTCGCTACTCTTCTTTGATACTCGTGACGGATTATTTAAATATAAACAATCCGCTGATACCCGTATCGAAGCATCAAAGGCAATTTAGTCGCTTCAGGAGATCTTAAGGCACGGTTTTTCGTGAATACTGCATCGTAGTTGCGACTAAAAATGATAAAAGTGTTTATATTATTAGCGAGAATAGATCATTCGATAACATGAATTATCGATTTCACACACACATATGTACGGACGAGTTTACGCGATTGCAGGGTTTAGCGGTACGCATGGTCGCACCGAATTTTCGGTAATAGCTGCTCAGCTCACAAAGGCAAATAGCTTAGTTTCTGACCTATTTCCCGCACGCGGATTCCCCTTAACGTTAACTCCTCGCATCACATATGCAGAAACAGCATGTTTCTCACGTATTAGACGCAGTTCGCATACATCTGTGTTTTTGTGCGAAAGTGAAATGCCTTTTATCCACGTGTAAAGCGTATGCTCCACTTTATATTTGTCTAGCTGGAGTTTGTATTTGAATAACAAATAGCATGCATATGCAGTTCCTCGCGATAATTTAAAATCAGTGTGCTGACGGCGTGTTATACGGCGGTGAACTTTTGATTATAGTTACGGGAAGATTCCATTCGCCCCGGCTAATATCTTATGCGCCAAGTTATCGAAGTTGATGTTTTTCCATTACAATGCGTTCGCGGCATACGGAATATTATAGTAATACAAAAGTTGGTCGTTACACGACAGATACGTGTAATGAAGTTCACGTTGCGCGGCGAGAAAGATCGAGGCGTCGTGATCCTAGTAAGTAGTACGTATCAATACGCGGACAGACGTTGCGTGCATTGTTTTTCTCGTTCGATAAAAATGTCACTATAAAACACTGTGCAAGGAATGTATTGTTTTATCATTTGGATTTTTGTTGAATTCTCGAGTTTTTGTGTACTTTCATAATTTATTACGAGTGCTCTTAATGTAATAAAAAAAAAGTTAAAAGAAAACATTTAAATTTGCAAGTCTAAATATTTTATATGCAATGCTTTTTAGCGCGTAAATTATCATTTCAAAAGTTTCATAGATCATATATTACAGAATACGGAAAGTTCCAGTTTTTAACATCGCAGATATAAAGGTTTTTTTCGTAACGTTGGGAGCATATTTAGCGGTGTCCAGGAAAGAACTGAATAACTTGAAAATAAAATAATGATACCGGCATAAAAAAAAATTGCGCGAAAAATATTAAAAATACAACGTAAACTCGGGACATAAAATTGTATGCATTGTACATACATAAAGTGCGGATGCCGCGTTAATTAATGCCGCAAACTTTATATGCGCCAGTCGAGTCAGTAATTTTTTTTCGCAAGCTATCACCAAGTCTGTAAATAAGAAAAGAAAACTGTAGAGTTGATTGAAGTTAAGTTACGTTATTGATAGCAGGGGATCATGCGAATACATACAGGGAATGTGTGTTTTTCCAAGTAGGGGAACGATTCGATATGTCCGTTTGTGCTCCTGGACGCGATATAAATTCCCGAATAAACAAACAAACGGCACCGCTCAATTTTCATTCGAATTATTTCACGTTTACTCTTTGCCTCGCAAACAGTCCACACGTTTTCACTTTTTAACATTAATATTAAAATTAATTGCCGGTAACGTAATCTCGCCGCCGTTTCATTATTGCAGAAATATAATCACATTTTACCATTTTGTCGAAATAATTATATTTATTTAATGGATCGTCAAAACTGTCAAGGCTTTCTCGTTTTAATTATTATAAGTATAACGTTGATGAAAAGTAATCCAACAATTAGATACACCGCTAGATGTCGTTCGAAATTTTTCCGTCAAAGCAAAATACATGCCCAGCAATGCTTCGTCCGGATTCGAGGAAGTCAAACTTGGCTAAGTTCATTTTGTTCATAATTGATGTCGATTCCGTGTAGGCGAGCTTTTCGAAGGAAAAGAAAACGTGTCGAAATCTCTAAGGATTCCATCAATTATGAATAATGTGAGACCGCATAATTCCATTTCGACCATCGGCACTTCTCGTACCTCTGAAAGTATATTATTACGGAAAAGAGATCATAACATATCTGGGAATGAGTTTCAAACCTCAGTCATTGAGAAAATTTTTTATAAAATTTACCGAATAATATTTTACTCAGAAATGTACTAATAGTTAAGATAATGTTATATTTCTGTTACTAAAAATATAATAGTGGATATGTTCATTAAAATAAAAAAAACTGCTAAAAATATTACAATATAAAAGTCGAATAGTATGTTACGGCTTTAAAGTGCTATACCACCGAATTGTAAATTTTATAAGTCGGTTATACCTTTTTAAAAATCTTCAAACGTCTTGATACATAATGTAACAGATTCTCTAAGAGTATATACCGTAACCTTCTTTCCATTTCATATACAACGTAATATTCGACGACACTTTCGAGTAATTTCCTTCTTGAAAGGGAGTTTTTTTCGCTTCGAATCCAATACATGAATGTTATAAAATCTCGCAAATATGTAGAGAAAAAAAACTAAAATTAATCTAAACATTAGTTACTAATTCCGCATTTCCGTATCGTTCACTTGAAATGTGACGAAATCTAATTTTTAGCACAATTTTAAACTTCCAAGCGTAAAAACATTTTCTTTGGGGCTTATGTAAAAATTCGAAAAATGCGTATAAAAGTCGCTGAGTGCGAACGAAGCGTTTGAAAATTTCATAGTGCAGGAAAAGCGTTTTATTTCAAAGATATTCCATTTATGCTTTCAAAGGCATTTTCGATATCGAGGGAAGTACTGCAGATATAGAATTAAATAACGTAAAAGTCTGCGTTTACTTAATTATATTCACCGAGAAAAATTGATACTGCATGCAAGAGGAAAAATCAGCTTGTGTAATGCTATTTGAAGCAAGTAATTAAGTTCCTTTTTTTTAAATATGTTTATTTTACTTTCGAACAGAAAAAATTCTTCTTTTTAACCTAGTTTAAAACCAGCAAAAATGTACGTTATTGCTGTCAAGTTAAATTTTTTACAGCAAGTGTATAAAATCTGCGTTATTGTAAGAGGTATCGTTAATAATAAGACTTAGTTGCTATAAGAAAGGTATTTTTAAAGTAAGAGAAAAATTTCTTCCTTTATGTAGATAATTCTATATTCTAAGCATTAAATAATTTAATTTAGGCCGCAGGCATCGATATTCATACGTGCAGTATTACGCTTCAAATATAATATTTCTAATATGCAAATTTGACTTCCATTAGAATATAATGAATACTCTCATTATTTATTGAATTTTGATCGCGTATAATGAGTGTATTATATCAACTGCAAGTAATCTAATTGATTGTGGACCAATGAATAAAGTTATTTTGCCATTTGAAGCTCAACCGCATATTATTTTATGTTGAAAATTTGAATTTATTGACAAAAGAAAAATCGGGAAGCTTGTTTCATCTCATTTATGATACACGTTGACACTATTTTTTATAGATAACAAAAAAAAAACATTATTTTCTTCTTTAAGAAAAATTTGTTTCATACTATATGTAGTAGCTGATTATTCCAGAACTAACCAGGTTACATACAATTAGTAAAGTTTACATTGTTTTCAAATGACACTGATTTTCCACAGTAAATTTATAACAATGCTGCTTGACCCAGCTTTTCAAAAAAAAAAAAAATTATCTCAACCATTGAGTCTCGAGTGCGATCCTCTTTATCACATGTCCACGCAGTGCACTTTATGCTGGCAAACATGGTAACGAAACAAAAAGTTTCCATCGTCGCCGTCAGCGCGACACTTTTAACTCTCCCATTCACATCGTCGATTCTCCCCGAACCCAATTTACACATTCCTCGAAATCTCCGCTGAAAATCCTCCATCCGAACTGCTCGGTCGAAATTTCCATTCAACAGGTTCCCCGGTAATAATAATAATAATCTCTAGACGCGCAGCTCTAAAGGGTGTACAGTCTCGCTCCTCCCTTAGATCCCCGGAAATCACTCGGCGGACACTGCGAAATTACACTGTCTGCACTTCTCGCGTGCACCTGTGAAATAAGAATTTTTTTTACTTCTTCCCCCTCCTCCTCCTCCCCACCGAAGAGAAAACAAAAGACGGCGCGCAGCAGATACGCTTCCTCGCACCCACTCACTCGCACGGACACGCGCACACACACAACATATATATATATGCATCGTCAGCGCACGCGGCTTTCGACGACGCCGGTCGTCGCCGGCTCTCTCTCGCGCAGGCGCTCCCAAGCTTTCCGGCTCTCTCTCTCTCTCCATCCCGTAGGAGAGGGGAAAAGCTCCCCCTCTGTGAGCTTTCGGTCGGATCGACGGCCGCTCGGTCTCAACTCTCTCGTGGAGCAGGCGCCAGTCAGAACGCGAGCGATCCTCACCGAAGCTGGACTGCCGCCTCGCGAGCTCCCCCCTGGCTTACGAATCTATATCCATTGAAATCCTCCACGCAAATACGCTCACGTGCGCGCACGCGTTTACAATAGGCGTTCAGTGATCCGCGGCTGTCTGTCCGTCGCGCGTGGAGCTGAGGACAGTTATGGTGCTGTCGCGGGGGGATTTTCAGGGTCACCGGCCGGCTCTCGTCCCACCTGCTACTGCTGTTGTTGCTGCTGCCGCCGCTGCGTCGTGGCCACTTCGACTCGTTACCACCTCCGCCTCATCGATCCCACGCGCTCGATCCGCGCGTCGCTGGTAAGCAACACACTTTTTTCTATGCCTGTATACTTTTTTTTTCCCCGTCCCAACGTGTGTTTATAACTCGTGAATAATGGAGCGATGCGTCGATGATTATGTTGTGTATAGTGTACTGGCACCAGTCGTTGTTATTGCCGCGAAATCCTGGGAATCGACTACCGAGGACAATGCGGATAGTCGGCCTTAGGGCAACAATGTTCGAAACTGTGGTCTTGTGTACATGGCTCGGTGTAATTGGATGCCTTAAAGCGTAGCCCGAGTAACTTGATTACAGAGGCATTTTCCTCTTTTATAGGTATTATGACAAGCTTAACGAGGGGCTTTCCCCGGGGCCAGTTTCCCTACTGCCAACGTCGGCCGCAATTTGATCCTTTAAAGGTAGGGAAACTATGCTTCTTTGTCCTTGCGCACAGAATCGCCCCTTCTACCCTTCGGCTCGCCTCGCGTCAGGCACTTTTATTTCCTTTAGACGCAGTTTATTTTAGCTGGTTTGAAGTACGCGGCAAAGAAGCGTTTTTTGGGAGGGGAAGGGTAAGTAATTTAGATTAAAGCAATATAGTCCGAAGGTATCTTAGTGGCGAAGAGGGGATTCGCGTGACATAGACACTGGTGCGGTGTGTATTTGGACGCACGTGCGATGCGCCACGTAATACATATACCGGATTCCGTTGCTCGCGTATATTTTATCAAGGGTTAATTGCGAAATTTTCCCACCTTTAATTAATCGTCCTGCTTGAGCAATTACATTCTCAAGTGTAGAGAAGCAATAGAATGTGTTGATCGTCGCAATCGGGCTCGTTTGATTAATGCCGGATCAATTGTTGGAAACGAAACATAAGTAGACGTTCTCGAAAGCTCGCGCGAGCAAAAGCTTATTTGAGCAACGGAGATTGCGAAATCGTACAAACACGTGACGGCGCATCTGTGAAATAAAATATTATCCGCAAGTGTTACCGATAGAACGCATTTTTTCGATTTTCCCTCCCTATTTAAGAGCTTATCTAATCGATCACTTCCACGGTATATAACACCCCGAGAGATTACGTTTAACCTTACGGCTATAACGACACTAGGCCGACACGTGCGTTTTATGACGATAGAAGTTATTTTTAAAAAAAAATGGTGAAAGACACGTCCCTATTTCTATTTATTTCGTGTTTTTTATGTTATTACAAATATCAAAAGCATTTCTAAACTGTTAAGACGTTCACGGAAATATTCAATCGATTCAAAAGTATTACTTGTAAGGCCATGAAGTAAATACAACGCTTTTAACAGAAGAAATACTAAGCGAGCAGAAATTGGGACATTCACCTTACTTGTTTTCCCATTAATATAACTTAACGTTATGTTAAATGCGTACGTAATGGGCTGCGATTGATCGCATTAAAAAGCTTTTACTAAGTAAACGCAGTGGAGCGGGATAAATTATGACCTTCCATCCTTTTTAAAGGCCATTATTTGCAAATGATGCTACATTAAAGTATGTATTGCCAGTATTTTTGCTTTTATTGACGATAATTCACTTGTTAGTCGGAAAATCGTGCGATAAAAAAAATATTATCTTCGCGCTTAAACCTTTGCCATATATATATATATTGAACTTTACGAGTACTAATGGAAATTTATGTTACGCGATTATCAGTCTGTATATATACGATATGTATAAAGCGGGATATAAGATCTTCAACGTTTTATTCAGCCGTGGACGCAAGTGCTATTTATTTTGTAATTCGTCTGAAGTGGAGAGATTAATTGGGCCCAATGGTTTATCAATCGGGAGAACTGTATTGGAACTAAGACGTGTTAAATTTGACTTTTTTATTTAACTATTAACTGGATTGCTCGAAAATATACAGGATTGCCTGCTGAAAATAAAGCTTGATCGCGACACGGGACGTAAATAAACTAAATCAATTTTCCAGTTGTACGCAGCTGTAAAACTACTATATCAGGTAGCAAGCAAATTGTATCCGGCTTCGTTAAGTTCGCCAAGTTTATTAAACTTGTCATATAACAGATTATAAACTAATATTTGAATGGTTTGCAATATTATTTTTAGCCCTGTACCGAGATGAAATGCGATTCATTACGTGAGAAAATTTAAAAAACAATGTGTTTACGTATTAAATATAAATGTCCTTTGTTAGTATGTAAACCTCAGTGAAACATTCACATGTAATGTAAAGTAAGTTGCACAGGATTAAATTGTTTTAATCTCGGTTTATGAAATAAATTTATTAATAGTAATTATGCACATTGAATATTTTAGTATAATAAATCAAAGTATAAATATTCAAAATACTGCAACCAAAACTTTCCTAAGAGTAAACTGAATTTGCTTTGAAAAAATTCCACGAGAAACGTATTAAAGTTAGTTACTGAAACAAAGCATACCGGCTCTGCTAGTTAAAAAGAAAAGAGTAGAAACTTTCAGTTCATTCATAAAAGCTGCTGTAAAAAATATAGAAATGAGCATAATACTCTAGTTACATAATAAGTATGCAATAAACATTTACTTACTGTATTTTTCTTGCTGTTTCTATGTGCATCGTTGAATATATATTTATTATCTGAACATAAAATTTATATTAAAATATGTAGATCCCTAATATTAACTTTTTATCCAAATTGTCTTAATTGTACCACTTTACCTGCTTAATCCAATAAAATCACGCTTTAATTATATAAACTTGATTGAAACGCATACAAACTAGTAATGAAAAAAGTTTCCAGGCCATTTCAAATACTTGAAAATGCTCGAACCACTAAGATAGTTTATGCATCGATCGTGAAGCACAGAACAAAATGCATTTAAACGTCGCTCTGTCAATATCATGTTTGTCAATACACGCCAGTTTCATATAGTATACTTTTACTGAAGTGTACGTATTTACGTATCGTATAAAGCGATTTTCTTGTGGATCGATATACGAAAATGAACGAAATAACGCAAGGAATAAAAGATGATGGAATTTGTTTAAACGTTCGTCATTGAAATGGTTCAAGCTTGTCGCGATATGCTTTCCATATTAAATTGTAAAATAAATAGATTGCATAGCCACCTTTTATTTACTCCCTTATGACAATGACCTTTGTTGACTCCAAGCATATAATAAGAATGAAGAGCCAGTCGTTACATTAATGGTAGCTTAATAAAAATATAGATTTGTAAAAGACTCTGAAGGCTTGAAGAACGAGCATTTTTATGATTTTATAAAATTATTATTTATAGTCATTGAAACAAATCGATTTACAAAATCGATCGAATA
>UELU01121466.1:3442-17167 GCA_900490025.1 Megastigmus dorsalis | reverse complement strand
TATTTACTCCCTTATGACAATGACCTTTGTTGACTCCAAGCATATAATAAGAATGAAGAGCCAGTCGTTACATTAATGGTAGCTTAATAAAAATATAGATTTGTAAAAGACTCTGAAGGCTTGAAGAACGAGCATTTTTATGATTTTATAAAATTATTATTTATAGTCATTGAAACAAATCGATTTACAAAATCGATCGAATAATGTCAATAAATATTTATAATTACTATATAATAATTATTTATGCTATTAATTTTCATGAAACGAAACTTTGCTACTGGTTTTTTAATATATTAAAATCTAGCGGATGACGCAACATTACGCCCTTGCCTTATTAATTAAACTATTATTTCAATTAATTAAATCCGTTTGGATGTGTCTGGGTTACCGCTAAAATCAATTTAGGAAACAGCTTGCTAGAACAATGATATAATTAAAAATAACAGGTAGTATAATTAAAGTAACAAAATTGTATTAAAAATACGCAATCGTGTACTTGTTGAAGTACTCGTTGAATTTATTTTCCAATTGAATTTATTGCTAAAAGAATACAAAAACTGGTAGTTACTGCAGGACGGTAAATTTTTTAATTAAATTATGTATTCTTTACAAAACGGTAGTATATCATGTATCACGGGTCGTGTTTCTCGGCGCAATGTTTCCGCATCCACCACTTGACACTATTCTTTATTTTTTTTTTTATAGAAATATAACTGGGTGCGCGTCAATTATTCTGTCCTCTGTCACATAAGTCACCCTGATTTATATTTCCATTCGATTTTCTGCCATCTTCTATTATACAACACTTTTTCAAATACACGAAATTTTTTCTTAGTGGAATTCCCAATACCCAAGTATAAATCGTTTGACTATTAATCTATCAATCCTCGACTTTGCATATGTCAGTTTCAATTTTCTCGGTAATCATTCCACATATCGTGCATTAGACTTTATTAGCTCGCCCATATACATCCAGTAACACTAATTGCAACCACCGAAGTGCAGCACTAATCATAAAATATTCAATATATCAAAACCATTAGAAGTCATTAGCGAATCATCGCGATATGTTCATAGCCTATCCATCAGCAGCTGTGTATAGATGATAGTTGTAAAACTTGAAAGCTTTTCCTCCCAGCATCTGGTGGAAAGGCATTCGCATGGACCGAATGATGTATGTAACGTATTTCGCGTGCTACTGACGCGTTTCATTCGGTAGACGAGAGCTGGCTGAATTTGTTGGCGATATATCCATGTATTGGGAAAGTCCGCGGGCCGCACCGTAAATAACTGTTCTGATGGCTGGCAGGTCGAAGATTGTGCCCGCGATTGATTCGCGAATTGGTTCGACTTTTGTTTTTCACAGATTCGCGGAAATGGATTTTCGAAAAAGAGAAAAAAGAAAAAAAACTGTCTACCCATGACTACTTTACACGAGTATTTTGCAGCTTTTTTGCGCAGTCACTCCAGTATTTCTTACCTATTGGATAAATGGTACGTTACAAGTCAGACATTTGACATTTATCTAAGATTGTAATTTGATCGATTACCCGTTGCTCGTAAATATTAAAAGAATTTTATTTTTTAAGAATTTCAAGTATAATGAGTATGCGCACACAGGTGCTCGTACATTATCATTTTCCAAAGTCAACCATTTACAAAGTAGATAAAAGAGTAACCCATTGTTCGCTTGTAACAAGCGTGAAATACCTAGTTTCGTATCAATTCGTACCACAATGCCAACTGTTACAGCAGCATTGGCCGAAACGCTGAAAAAGCCTTCTCGTCCATTCGCTCAACAAAGAGTCTGGTGAAAAGCGCTTGCATAATTCGCACCTGAAGTCACTGGCGGATAGCGGAGGTGCAAGCTCGGCCAGCAGTCTCATTTATATCGGTGCCAACAAAAGCGTCAAATCTAGCGAAAAGAATCTATCGCGCGCATAAATCGTCGCGGCGATTCAAGGAAGAGAGAAAGAGCGACAGCGCTGAGCGGAGCAGAAGGTCGAGCAATTAGCATCTCCGTTCGGTGTTGCAGCGACTTTTTACCTACGTCTTCCTCTCTCTCTCTCTCTCTCTCTCTCTCTCCGCATTCCAAGCTTTTTACTGCGAGCGCGTGGAGGGAACAGACGTCGCTACCCCCGACAGCTGCTGGTGCTGTCGCCTAGTGGAATGTTCCATTCTTTGGAGGGTGCGCGTGTCGAGTGGGTGCAAGGGCAATTTGTCCGTCGTAGAGGCGTTTTATACGAGGGGTCTCGGCGCGCACTTTTACCTGGCTGCCTTGAGAAATGCTCCATGGCCCCCTTCCCGCTTATTTTCGCAGGCACGAACGCGAGCGCGCGCGAATTTCACCGACGCGTATAACGCGCGACACACCGCCGCTGCGTGTCCGACGGCGACGACTCTGTTTTATCGCCGGGCTTGCACCCGAATAATAGGGAGGGAGGACCGCGGAGCGGGGAATTTTTCCGTAAAAATTACTGGACCGCGACGGGAATAAAAGATATTTTTACGCACAGACGCGGCTCTCGGTCCAAACAGTTTTATTTATTTTTGCTCGAGCTACGAAAAGAGCCTATGTATATTAATTAAAAATCCGTATGCCTCGGTCGCCGTTTCAAATGCGGATACAAATTTCGCGGTCGACGTGTTTATACGGAAACGCAGAATTATTGTATTACCCGCGGAGTTGGCGTTGAGCTGAAAGAGAGAGAGAGAGAGAGAGAGAGAGCGTCAGCTGATTAAATATTCATCGCCAGGAGAGCGCGAGCTCTCTACGCCCGCGGTCGTGTTTATTACTTATATACGCAGGAACTAATGAATGAGCGCTTTATTATCCGACTCTCTGACTTAACGATGATTCATTAAGAAATTGCATCGCGTACATACGTGGCTTGTTAACCTCCCGCCGCTGGTAACATCTGATAAATACTCGCAGCGAGGGCTAATCAAATTACACACTCGACGAATTGCACATGTAGTATAGCTCGTGTGTCTCGAGTGGAACGAGGTTCGATGTAGTCAGACGCGATGAAAAAGGTCTATCAGCCTTATACCGATTGAATGAGTTTTCGCATTTACTTTGATTGAGCGTATATCCGGCGTATCGCAAACAGCTCTATACTCCGTATCCTTTATGAAATCCACGATTTGGGGAATTTACTTTACTGCTATATAGAGCATTCAAAGCTAATCTCAAAGTATAGAATTCATTGACTGGAGCAGATACAGAGTACATCACCGATACTTTTCATAGCCCAGCCATGAAACAAGCGATGGTCCGTTCCATAAAGTCGGCACTCAGACATCGCTCCCTTGCACGAGGCAGCAAGAATCCTCGAAAAAGAATCAGCTGGTGCGCGGTGGTAGGCACTTGGGCAAAAAGCATAAGGCTCTTCGGGACGTTTAGGGCTCGTTACTCTTTCTCTCTCTCTCTATCTCTCGTACCGTTCGCTTGCGCTGAGCACACGAGGCCAATTGCTCTCTCTCTCTCTCTGTTTCTCTTTTACGGCCCGATCTCGCGCGCGTTTACGCTCGTATCCTGCATGTCTGCCTTCGCCTATGCCCGAATTCTCCACCCGAAGTTGTGAGCTAATAATGTCGGAGCGGAAGGTTGGGTCTAAAGGTATCTCCCGATTAGACTTTGTGGTTGTACCGGGCTTGTGTAGAGTTGCGTTTCGGTTAAAGGATCGCTCTTATTTGATGTTTTATGGCCGAGGAAGACTTTTTATGCCCTGCAGTCTTGCTCGATTGTATCGCGGATTTATTGGATGCGGGTGGAATGCTAATCTTTATTTGACAGGGGACGTGATAATTAAAATGTTTGTGAATGATTTGGTCAATTCGAAACATTGTAAGAACTCCGATTGGGTTAGATCGAGTTTTCGATTTGATGCGATGCCGATACGTAAATAAGTTTCGCATACAAAGTATAAAGAGTGTGAATTTTCAAAAAGTTGACGCTTCGATTCAAATCTGAAATTGTGAAACGGTATAGGTAAATTTTTCCTTCCTGTAAAAATTGTGCAGAGGAAATATGTTCAACATGTTTGCATAGTTCGTACAAATATAAGTTTACTCGCAATCGAGTGCATATATCAATTTTAGGGAGTTTTCTTCATTCTACGATAACTTGGATGAAATAAAACCAATTTTTTTACTGGATTTTTTAACGAAGCACTGTTACATCCAGGGAAATGCTTTCTCTGGGAAACATTTATTAATTTGAATGTAAACACTAACATTGATTGGAGATATAAACCAATTCAATTAGCTGTCGACAAAGTTAGGGTTGCTTACCTATTTTTCACTGAAACTTGATCTCGCGATCTTGAGTTAACGTGATTTAGGGCTTCATTGTACAAGAGTGAAACTTAAGAGAGTCATTACGTTGCAGGGCGTGCATAGTTCTCAAAGTCTTCGGTGATGTCCCTCAAGTTTACCATTCCCCTACCTTATAACATTCTACAAACTTACCACGAGTTATTATACTAATAAATGTGCGATCGCGATGGTTAATTTCCATCGAAAGTTTTCCCTATACAAGATTGCAGTAAATTATTTTATTTTCCACGTGGAACAGAGCCGAATCAAATAAAAATACACTTTTACAAGCACACACGACAAAGTAAACGTAAAAATAAATTACAATGAAGACAAAACATATTTAACAAATATTTAAAATACATAAAAAACAAGAGTAGGTGTACTTTCATTTCGAACAGCAGATATAAAATCTGCCATGAAACCATGCAATATTTATAAAAAATAACAGACGATAATTAAACAAAGCATATCGAACACGATTAATTTGAATCTCTGAAAAAGCAGATATATACGGTCGAACCTCGAATATTTGATTAAACATTAATTTTATCCTCACAACCGAAGCCTATTTTTTTTCGAAGAATTTCGTTTTTCCTCTACACACGCGGCGCTAAGCGAGTATACAGCACCCCAGAGATGGGGAGGCGCAAACTATAAAGCGAAATGCTACAACACTTACGATATCGCGCGGCATAACTTTAACGATGAATTGCTGGGGGTGCGCATAAATTCAAGGGTTAGTGTGCGCGTCATCTGCAACAGACGCCCGTACAAGCCCGTACCGGGGCTAATAAGTAATTATTTCGGATAAACCGACAGACTGACGCCCGAGAGCCATATTCTTATCGTTAGCTTTGCCGTGCATATAATATACGCTCACCTAAGACTAAACAATGTTTTATTAAATTACTCGTTTATGTAATTTATTGTACACGACGATGACGGTGGGTTTGGATCTTTCGTCGAGTTTTAATTAAAAATTACAATTAGGTGTGTGAATTATCGGGAGGAAAAGTGCCGCTATACTCTGCGGTTTGTATCATTTAAAATGCACCGCACGTGAGCGTAAATATAATTTGAGTGTCATTCAGATTTGTCCCGCTCGCGCGAATTGTCGAATAATCAAGCCCGAGATATAACAAATACGAACATACTCTTGGCGCGTCTTATTCATCGTAATATTTTTAACGAGTTTCCCCCTTGGAAATCTCGAAAACTGACCTCGTTAATAAAACGGTGCATTATATACTTTTTGTCAGCGTTCTCGCAAAGGTTTTCTTCTTGAACGCATTACAAATTAAGAGATGCACTCGACAGGTAGCTAGAATTCAAGAAAGTGCAGTGCAAAGAACCAATGACTGTACAGTAATCAGCGACTATACCTGCACACTTTTCAAAACTTTTTTCATTAGTCTTGGTATAATGAGTCTTAATGCACTGCTCTCCGCTATGAGAGTCAGCAGCTTTCATTTACGAACAAAGACTAATTCTTTTTTTCCGCGAGTGGACTTAATTTTCAAAAAACGTCTCTGTACGCCAGTGATTCTAAAAAAAGGGCACTTTCATTCTTTTTCTCGAAATATTGAATTTCACGAGTGACCGTTCTCTTTGTGTGAAAAGCTCGTCTCTATGAAATGAACGCACCGCCCATACAAAACAAAAGCATAGAAGCAAACAAAGGTTCATTAGAACTTCCGCGAAGCAGGCGTAGATGGAAACGGCGATCGATATACCGCCACGCGGCATTACGAACGACACCGAAAGCCACGCACTTTTCTTATTATCTCGAATAAAATCAATCGCTCTCACGCGGAGAAAAAGCAGAGCCGAAGTTCGTCAACGATCTTGTCGAGTCATCATCCATATATATATATGGTATACGCGTAATCGCAGTGTCTAAAGCAGTCGTTACAAGGAACCGAGGCGTGCAAGAGGCATCGACTACCTGCACATCACCTCCCGGCCCTCTTCGCTCATTAGTAGCCCCCTCGTTAATCCGACTCGTTGCGCGCGGGAACAGCAGTGCAAGACGCGTCTCGGAGAGCTAAGGAGAATGAGAGTTGAAGCGAGCTTCGAGGGATGCACTGCAACGCAAGTTGGATTAAACGCTATGTATATACACTGCACGGGACGAGAGTAGGCGAGAGAGGAGAAGGAAGGAGGTTATAAAGACGGAATACGGAAATGAGATTGCGAGGGTGCTGGAGGAGGGCGGCGACGGTGGCGGCGAGAGAAAAGCGCGTGCACTGCATGTGAGCACGCTTATATATGTATATATATACTCAGGTCTGCAGCAGCCAGGCAATTTGAGCGAAGTGAGAGATGGAGAGTTGGAGAGAGAGTTGACGGTTTATTTTGGCACGTTCGACTCTCTTCCATCTGTCTTTCCCCCCCTCTCTCTCTCTCTCTCTCTCTCTCTCTCTCTCTCGCTCTCTTCCACTTCTGTACTTTTGCGTAATTCAGTGGGGCGGGGGATTCAATTTGCTTGATTTCACGCTTGGCCGAGCGCCGCGCAGCCATAGCCTCCACCGCCGCGGGACTCGGAGGGGGAGATTCCGTTATTCCTGCTGCTGCCGCGTGCGCTTTAGTTGTACGTGTGACTTTTATATATATATATATATATATTAATGAATAGAAAGGGATGCGTCGAGAAAGGTGGATTGTTTATTCGATTGGGTATAGCTGTAGTAACTTATTGCTGTCGGAGCTTTTTTGTTTTGGCGGAGCTTCTCGATTGATGCCGATTGTACGCGACTGTTACGAGTATAGTTTGCATCAGTCGACTATTGTAAGTTGTCGAGCCCAGCGACTCTTTTTGTTTTTTTCTTCTTTATGCCCCAATAATATCGCACGATTATATACGGGAAATATCACGCAGGCTCTTAAATTCTGCATTTTCCCATCAGGGCCGGTCAATTCTGGTAGAGGAAGCAATAAAGGCGTGAGCGAATGTCTAAATGAAGGAGAAAAACGAAACGGTGGAACGTGGCGGCGAAGGGAAAGATTTAAGGGCCTAAATACGTCTCTATTTTCGTCTATAAAGTTGCCAACCGTGGCGAAATTTATCGGTGTGCGCGAGCTTGTCGGCGCGTTAGCGAAAGAAACGGCCACCCCTCAACCCTATAAACAGCATTTTCATTGGGATTGACTGACGTGTGCCGGTGCTTAAATTTAACAGTTGAAATTCCTGAGTAATCGGTATACGCGCTTCGTTAACTTATAGTTGTGCAGCATTTTTTTTTTTTTTCAATTATATTTTTGTAAGTGAAGTACGGTTATATTTTTGTAATACGTACTTCGGTTTTATGCTTTCGTCCAACTAAAACAAAAGAATATTTGTATTCTTTTAAATAATTAAACGATATAAGAACTACCTATGCACGAATTCCAAAAAATTCATCTACACTTTATCCCCGGTAGAAAATTAACGAGTTCGGCTGGTCGAACTTGTCAAAGCATTTAATATACGAGTTAAAATCGATTAAAGAATAAGAAATGAATAAGTAATGTGATGGTTGAAATAGCCGAGGCCTTAGCCAGTTTGCGTTTCAAATCGGTCGGTGAAATAGCCGGGGTTACTCGGCCTGCTAAGCCAGCTGTTCATTTAAAAACTCACTAATTTAACCTGATCTAGCTGCGGGCTAGCCACGAACTGGGCTATACGTTTCTACCAAGGATCCTTTGAAGACGGAATAGGCCTTTAATTCGACTTTACGATCTTCCGTATCTACGGCGCAAAGATAAAAGTGGCTAAAAGGAAGGTCCCGTATACTTAGCGTAATTTAGTTCTTTTTTTTACTTTTTATTTAACTTGGCGATCGCTCGATGAACAACTAAGCGCGACAATATTCCTTCCTTCAAATTCAGTCGATGTTGTCTTGAACAGATATGACGTATTGCTGAATTATTGAGACAGAAATGAAACAGCTGAAATTTGGTGAGCGAGGATGCAATTTCGTCGGGCGTATCTGTCGAAAGAAGTATGGCTGATGACTTTTAACGGGATCGGACCGCGCGCGCGACTCATTATTCCGAAGTGCTAATTGTGTAGCATATAAGGACTTGGCCATGAACTTGCCACCGCGAATAAAAGGCTCAGTTGAATTGTTCGCGGAAGAAGAAAGCTGATTTAAATGTGTATAGTCCGGCCAGTATTAAAACGTTCGAGTAAAAGTGTCCGTAGTGAATTTTCTATTTCTTTGAGCATCCCAATTCCGTATGTTTTTTCATAAAAGTTAGACACATCAATCCTTGAAACTTTATATAATCGAACTTGATTATTTCTCACCATACATTATTAAGTTGGAGAAAGGTTGTCGGATTTTTTTCTTTTGGTACAGGTGGATGAAAAGGATTGGTAGCCTTGATTTGTAGGATTAACGAAGAAAGAGTGAAAAATCGAAATAAGAAAAATAGTCAATACGTATGCATTCGGTGTGGAATCGCGGGTTAAATAAAATCCTTCGAGGCTAGTTCTTCAGCTGATTTTGCAAAGGCTGAAATCTTATTATGCCGATCGACGGCTTATTCAAATAGAATTCTTACTTTGCAAGTAAAAGCTTTAAGCTTGTACCGCATATATATAGGCGCCTCTATTGTAGATCCAAAATTCTTATCTCGAAGAAAAAAGTTACAGTAAGATAATAATTGCGAGACATTTATCAAAGCTAATCCCGATAATTTTCAAGTATTATCAGAATATATATCCATCTATCTCATTACGAACGAATAACATTCTTAATTCAATTAGCGAAGTATACCTTGAGCTCAACGCTAGAATCATTTCCATTTTCATCCTGCTTTGCGTAATAATAAAAGCTTCTTACAGATTTAAGACCGATCGACACGATAATAACTTCCCACTGAATTTCTTAACTGATTGAACGTAGGCAAGCGCTAGTCCACGCCTTCTTATCTCCCGTAACTTCGTTAACTGGGTTTATCGATTCGATTTATACCAATAATATTAATTTGTATACGCGCGCTGCGAGCTATCGCATTGTTAACCATAATTAATTCAATTACGTATTTATTATATAATTATAATGGAATTAGGCCACATGTGTGTATCGTGCCAACTTGATCGAGGAAACCTAATGGGAGTATTATTTTATTTTCGTGGCTTTAACGAACTGAGCACTCACACTGATTTTAATAGTATTCCAATATAGTGTTACTTAAAAGTCCATAATTAATTTGGGTTAATTAGTGAATGAGTGGAGCAATTTCTGGGATGAATTTAAGTATCGAGTGTCGATAAAATCTGCATTATTATTACCGGTCAGCCAAGTATACTGGAATAACTGCAGGTCGAAGAAAAAAAAGTAATTCGTGAAAAATGCTTTGCGAGGGTGAAAATTATTACAATCGTATTTGCAGCTTAATCAGATGCAGTTGTTTACCTACACAAGTGTGCTCATTTAGAGAGGCGAGTCGTGTAATTTGGTAGGATTCAATTAGGCTTATTCCCTTAATTGCAAAATTTAGTGCCGCTGCAATTTTGCCATTGAAAATCATAGGTGCGCTAATGAATGTTTGTGATGAGAACTAGAAATTATAATTAGCAACGCGACTCGTGTTCGATTACTTTTTAATGCCTTAAATTACATCTATGCATCCTCCATTATGTAAATTACTAAATTAGAAATTCGATATTTATAAAGTGTCATTTTTTTTGTTTCCTCGCAGTAATTTTTCAAGGTGCACTCGGTAATTTATCGATCCGGCGATTTAATGCAACACGAGCTTTTTATGCTTTCCCGTATAGCGCTCGCACCGAAAACTTGGTGAGAGCTTGTAGCAGCACCTTGTCTTAAATACACAAACAGTTTATATTAGGAATTGGGTCAGGTTGACTGTCGAAAGAGAATGTAGATTGGTGTTTATACTGTTTCTGCCTAAGATTCGCGAAGGTGTCGAAAATGAGGAGGGGGGGGGGCATTAAGTACATAAATATAGCACTATTTGCGCTGTCAGTGAGTAACCGATATTACGCAATTAACAGTATAAATAAAAAATTTACTGGTATAATCAAAGGCGGTAGTCGGTTCTTCAAACTTTTGAAGCAGTGTCAGACGAGACAAAGACAGAGATTCTACGATATGCAATCACGAAAGAATACACGAATTCTAATCTTAGCGATGTTATTCGCGAACTTAACAGTAGGCGCCGATTGAAAGTCTACAATTAATAATTTCGGTGGAAAAATCGTTTCAAGTCAATGCTTGATTGACATCCGCAAATTACTCAAATTCCTCAAATTTTCCTTAAAAGGTATACTTGTGTACGATTGTTCAATAAAAATAAAATATACAGGTAATTCTGCATTCTGTACATTTGAAGCTGCATAAAATGACACTCAACTTTGCCATGATGTAAAATTTCAAAGTGTTTCGAATAAAAATTGTAAGGCGGAGGGACCTCTCAACCTCGCAATAAGACGGCAAAGAGAGGAAAAGCTCTTAAAAATTTATCATTCGCAAAAAGATTCCCGTCAAAAGCGCTTCAGTGAAACATTTACAAATTCACTATTTCTATTTTGAAGTAGTCCTCGGTCCAACTGCAGACGCATTAACTTCTGCAAACTGCTTCTTTTAAACTCTTCAATCGCTTCAAAACAAGGGCACGCGACACTTATTATAACTTGAAATATTCGACTGATTGGTCTCTCTTTCTCTCGAACGATATAACTCATTTTTCGGAATATTTATCAAGCTGAAAATACGCCCAAACAACCGAAAGACTAAATTATATTATATTCGCGTTAATTCCACGTAGGTGTGAATCGGGTATAATTATACGCGGAGAAACCCTTATTCAATGGACCAACGCACGTCGGGTTGGGATAATTAGAATTTTTATGAGCAATATAACGCTCACGGGTGAATGGGCGAGGGGTTAGGGTAATTAACATTTGACGTTTTCGGTATAAGCTTTACTCCGTGGGTGGGAGTAGGGGTGAGGACGTCGTCCCTCGTACGCGCAGCAGCGCATCCCCCTGAAAAGTCTTGCGCGCGCATTTGACAATGATTAACTCCGAAGCAATTAGTGTTCCCCTCTGTGCGCTGCAGGAATCGTCTCCTGATGCGCGCGATTCTAAATTACATTTGGAGCACAACCCGAGTTTACAGCAGATGTCTAGCATATACATACGTTTACCTTTGGGGAATTTGCTGCATCGTCTTGCGGGAGTTTATGCAATTTTACGTTTGATCGCATCGATGTATATCGTAACGCTATACAGGTATACGAAGAAACTAATATACCGATCCCTCGTGTATATAGTTCTGGTCGTTTGTTAGACGTGTATACAGTGCGAGTAAATATAGCGCTAGTTGCTAATGTTCCATTCCGTATTCCTTTGGCGTATTCCGGGCCCAGCCTCTAAAGCCATAAACTGCACGCATAGCATCTCCATAGCGAGAGAACGCGGATTAGATGGATCTAGTTTGATCCAACTGCGTACCGCAGCTACGAAATACTTCCACGAAAATACTCTTTGGGTATATACGGCTAGTCTAATTTATTGCGTAATTTTGTCGGACGAGAGGCAATTACTGTATTATAATTTTGTTTTTACGCTGCGTTCGTTCGAGTACCCGGCCGTTATGCATTAAATTTTAGCGAAAAAAAAAACAACCAGCGGCTACGAGCGCGCGATGATTAATAGAATTAAAAAAAAAATGGAAAATTGCGCTTTTTTTCACCGCCAACGGCAGGCTTTGAGGTGGTGCAACGCGAGATTAATTTATGTATGGGCAAACTTAGCGCCACATCCGAAACGTGTGTGTGTGTGTGTGTTTGTGTGTACACAGGGGCTGTAGGTATAGTGACGTTGAGCTATTCGCACATGGTGCGCTGATGCGTGCTCGTGCGTTTGTGCGCGCGTATGTATATGGCAGGGACGATGCTGCGGAATATACAAAGTGGCTGCATTATGAATGGCCGGGGTTTGAAAAATTTCAGAGTCATTAACGTTTACGAGCGATGAAAATAAATAATTTTCGCCTGTGTGGGTTATGCTCGTAAAGCACCGGGGCTGCACCGCTCCTATATGTATACCGTAAATCGCCCTGCATATATATAAAAGCGACGTATCGCTGCGAATAGGTCTACCTTTTACCGGAACCACGCACGAGATTCCCTATTTTATAATGATAAATTATTTGAATGCGTACGTATAAGCAATTTTGGTGTCGCGCGAGCAGGAATGATGAAAATCTCCCTATTGGACCGTTATATATAACTTGGAGTCGCGCACGCGGTGAACGTAGAACCGTGAAAAATGCCCTCCCGCGGACGCGGCTGGAAATTTAATGACCCGAAACCATGGTATGGAAGGAGTTCATAATAGATTCTTGATTTATATTTGACTTAACGCTCCGACGCAAGGTAAAGTATAGTGCGAAAACTTCTATAATTAGAAGTTTCGAGAGCATCGTTTTAGTATTCCATAGCTGAGCGCGTCGGGATATAAAAGTTAGATATCCCGGTATTAATTCGCAGTGATTTAAAGTACTGCCGCGAACCCATTAGTCAATGTATATCCAATGGAAAATGCCTGCGACAATTAATTTCTTAAAAACTTGGAAATCGTTAAAAACAAAAACCCAGTAGTAGATGGAAATAATAAATATTTGACCATAACAGGCAGCGAACTCTTTGAAAAATAAGCTGGATTATAGGGAGTAATAAAAATTCCCTAATGTATCAAGCCTATATTTAATATATACAGTAATGGATCGCCATAGCTCAAACTGTTCCACGTATATCACTTCAATTATACTTATAGCCACGGTCACGTATAACTATATCTATCTAAGATGTTGAAACACATCGCTCCTCCAACCCATGGATTACGAGCGATACAATTCATCTAGAACAGTTAGCGCGTGAGGAAGTGATACGTGTGTAACTTCGCCACGTGATTTATCACGAGCTACAATATACGTTCCTATATAATAAAAGTTAATTGCTTTTAATAAAAATCTCCTCGGATGGAATAGAAGCTGTATAATCGCGTACAAGAGCTCGCGGATTTTAAGAAGTGCCACGACTGGACGTGCTGCGTTAATGGTTTGTTAGTGGGACAACGATGAGGAAAAGTCCCTGCAAATCCAGATAATCCAGATCAGCGGCGGATAACTCGGATCTTACAAGTCGAACGTGGACATCGCGTCTCGACCCTTGAATTAAGTTCTCGTTGCAGCCGTACGACCAACAACGATTTTAATTAAAAAAAAATCTCTCTAGTTCAGACTTTTATACATAATACAGTTTTTTACATGCACCCAAACTTTCGTTTATACCGGGTACGAGAGGCAACAACGTAATATCTTCGCGCACATTATGAAAGGTCGGCATAGAATACGCGCGGGGTAAGGTTTTACGAGGCAAATTGTT